>VLTN01000084.1:0-110242 GCA_008330645.1 Cafeteria roenbergensis
GTCGGTGGACCCGTACCCGAGCCTGCCATTGCGACCATCTCCAAAAGTTTTCACTGACCCGTCGAGCAGCAGCACAACGCTGTGAGTGTCGCCAGCTGCAACGGCCGCCGCCAGGCCACCCAAAGGCACAGCGCCCTGGTCCATCGGCAGCGTGTCTTGCGTGTTGCCTACACTCGATTTGGCGCCGTACCCCAGCTGGCCGTATGAGCCCATGCCAAAAGCCCGGAGCGTGCCATCGGCGACAACAACGAGACTGTGGTAGCCTCCAGCAGCCACAATCGTTGCCAACGTCTGCAGCCGCCTGCCCGCCTGCGCATGATGTGCCACCGTTGCAAGTACATCGAACGCAGGTGGCGGCAATGCATTCGAGGATCGGCGCGCGGGAGCATCGGGCGGACTTGCTGAGCGAGTCGTGGCCGTGTCGTCACACCCCGCAGCCACGGCCGGCTGCCCGCCGTTTGCGCCGTGACAGGACGTCCCGTTCGTGCAGCCGAGCAGCGATGCCCCCTCGGAGCCGTGCGCTGCGGCGTTCCGCAGGCTGCCAGCAGCAGCGCAGGGCGAGGCATGGGCCAGGACGACGAGCAGCGCCGCCGACAAGGAGAGCGGTGCCGATCTGCGGCGGTGCGGTGACGGCCGCACGTGGCGCGCGATGCGTGGGCGGGCGCAGTGTTTTTCGCTCATTCCGGGCCGTCAGGGCTTTGAGTGAAGGCGCCAAAGGGCAATGCGGCTGCGGCGAAGTGCGTTGCGTGCCTAGAGGCCTGCGGCGTAAGCGGCTGGTCAATCGCAAAATCGCTGGCTAGCGGTTTGAGACAGCAGTGGTGGGACTGCCAGCTGACGCTGCGATGCGCTGCCAATGCGCGCCAACATCGCTGCCGCAGTTCCGGGAAGCGAGATCGGCCCGTCTGGGCGCGTGCGCTGGCGCTGCTGGCTGCGCTGGGAGCGGGAGCTGTGGCCATGCCGCGGCTTTCAGACGAGCACGAGGCGCCGGCTCCGCAGCAGCGACCGGCTCACGCTTGGCCAGACATCGGCCGGGCGGCTTGGACTGACTGTGCCGCTTGGCGCCCCGAGCGCAACGCGTGGGATCGCGCACGTGCGCCCCGGCGCGGCACGAGCCGGTCGGATCTGGGCTCCAACATTGCGCCCGCGTGTGCTCGCGAAGCGGGTGCGTACCCCGCCTGGCGGAGCTCGAGTAGGCGGACAAAACGCCGTGTGTGCGCAGCCCGCGAAGCGCGGGCGATTCAGGCCGGCCCGGCGACTGCGCAAAGCACCGGCTGAGCGACTCGCTCACAGCAAGTGCGGGGGATAGGGGCGGGAGAGGGGCATGTTTGTGATGTAAACCTTCTGCTGCTGTCCCTCGAGTTGAGCGGCCGCCGCCCTCAAGACAGGGCAACAACCCCAGGCCCGCTCTGCCCCACGGCAGCCGCGGGCCATCCGACCCGCTCCCAAGCCCGCCCCCTGGGCGGGCACACCGGTTCGAGCCCACGTGGGGGCTCGCCGGCCGTACCCCGCACCCGCTGCACGCACGCGCCCTAAGCGGTGCGGGCGCGCTATCGATCGCAGGACCCGGCTCTGCCTCACGGCAGCCGCGGGCCATCCGACCCGCTCGCAAGCTCGCCCTCTGGGCGGGCACACCGGTTCGAGCCCGCGTGGGGCTCACCGGCCGCACCCGTACCCGTACCCGCCGCACGCGCGCGCCCCCGAGTGGCGTGTGTGTGCTCGATTCGATCGTTTGACGCTCCCTCCCGTCCCTCGGGCGACCCTGTGTGGTCCCCGCCGCGCCGAACTTTAGCCATTTAGGTCAACACCAGTCCTTCACCAACAAGCGGCCTCTCAACGCCCACACAGGTCAGCAGGAAGCTGCGAGCGCGATCGCCACGTCACACGGCCAAAGCGTGCGCAGCGCCGCTGTCATCGGTTTTTGCGATGCCGCTGCGGCCCGCAAGCCGCGCGGCGAAAACTGCGGGTTGCACGTGGGCAGTCACACACGGCTGCCACTCGCGGGCGACTGCACGCCAATGCTGCTCAGCCCGCTCGCGCCGCCAACGGCTAGTGCCTCGCCGCTGCCTGCCTGCTGGACAGCGGCCGCGCCCGCTGAGGCAGGTCCGGCAGCGCTGGGCGCACTCCTGCCAGACCGGCGGCCCAGCCCCACCTGCTTCATGGCCCACGCCGCCCCCCCCAGCAGGAGGGCTGCGCCTGCCACGGCGCCGACCACGACGAAGGCCGACACGCCGCCGTCGTCGGCGGGCTGCGCGCCATCGTCGCTGGTGCCGATGTTGCCGGTCGCGGCGCCCGAGGCGGTTGGCGAGGCCGTGGGAGTGGGCGAGGTCGTGAGCGTTGGAGACGGGCTTGCCGTGACGGACGACGACGGCGTTGCTGATGGCGACTGCGTTGGCGATGGCGATGGCGTTGGTGATGGGGCAACCAGAGGCACTGGGCCCTTCTTCGACGGCAGTGTCTCAGGCTTGTCGCCCACGTTTGAGGAGTCGCCGTAGCCGAGCTTGCCGTAACCACCATTTCCGAAGGCCCGAGCTGTTCCGTCCTCGAGCATCACCAGACTGTGCATTGGCGCAGCCGCAACGGCAACCGCCTTCCCGCCCAGCGGCACGGGATCTTGTGCTGATGGTGCCGTCTGGGGCGTGTCTCCCACATTGGAGATGCTACCGTACCCGAGACTGCCTGTGATACCTTCTCCGAACGCCAGCACGGAACCATCGTTAAGAACCACCAAGCTGTGAAAGGATCCAGCAGCCACGACCACAGCATTGCCGCCCAGCGGTACGGCACCTTGCGCCGACGGAACAGTTTGGGGCTTATCTCCCACATTGGAGGTGCTACCGTACCCGAGCCTGCCTTGGCCACCTGCCCCGAACGCCAGCACGGAACCATCTTCAAGAAGCACCAAGCTGTGGGCGCCTCCAGCAGCCACGGCCACGGCATTGCCGCCCAGCGGTACGGCACCTTGCGCCGACGGAACAGTTTGGGGCGTATCTCCCACGTTGGAGGTGCTACCGTACCCGAGCCTGCCTTGGCCACCTGCCCCGAACGCCAGCACGGAACCATCTTCAAGAAGCACCAAGCTGTGGGCGCCTCCAGCAGCCACGGCCACGGCATTGCCGCCCAGCGACACTGGACCCATCGAGAGGGGCAGCGTTTGAGGCGTGTTGCCAATGATGTCGGTGGACCCGGAGCCGAGCCTGCCGTCGGCACCGTAGCCAAACGCGAAGAGTTTGCCGTCTGCCATCGCCACCAGGGTGTGACTGGTTCCGGCTGCCACGGCCACCGCCTCGCCGCCCAGATTCACTCCTCCTTGCAGCGACGGCAGCGTGGACGGCTTGTCGCCCACGTTGCCGCTGGCACCGTACCCAAGCCTGCCGTCGGATCCGTGTCCGAACGCTCGCATAGAGCCGTCCACGAGCAGCACCACGCTGTGATATTGCCCGGCTGCGACAGCCGTTGCAGGGCCGCCCAGAGGCACTGCGCCCTGGTTCATCGGCAGCGTGCTCATCGTGTCGCCCACAGTCGAGGTGGAGCCATACCCGAGCTGGCCGTTGTTTCCATTCCCAAAGGCCCGGAGCGTGCCGTCGCCGACCACAACGAGGCTGTGGGACCCTCCAGCCGCAACGCTCGTTGCCAACGTCTGCAGCCGCCTGCCCGCCTGCGCATGATGTGCCACCGTTGCAAGTACATCGAACGCAGGTGGCGGCAATGCTTTCGAGACTCGGCGCGCGGGAGCATCGGGCGGACTTGCTGAGCGAGTCGTGTCGGCATCGTCACACCCCGCAGCCACGGCCGGCTGCCCGCCGTTTGCGCCGTGACAGGACGTCCCGTTCGTGCAGCCGAGCAGCGATGCCCCCTCGGAGCCGTGCGCTGCGGCGTTCCGCAGGCTGCCACCAGCAGCGCAGGGCGAGGCATGGGCCAGGACGACGAGCAGCGCCGCCGACAAGGAGAGCGGTGCCGATCTGCGGCGGTGCGGTGACGGCCGCACGTGGCGCGCGATGCGTGGGCGGGCGCAGTGTTTTTCGCTCATTCCGGGCCGTCAGGGCTTTGAGTGAAGGCGCCAAAGGGCAATGCGGCTGCGGCGAAGTGCGTTGCGTGCCTAGAGGCCTGCGGCGTAAGCGGCTGGTCGATCGCAAAATCGCTGGCTAGCGGTTTGAGACAGCAGTGGTGGGACTGCCAGCTGACGCTGCGATGCGCTGCCAATGCGCGCCAACATCGCTGCCGCAGTTCCGGGAAGCGAGATCGGCCCGTCTGGGCGCGTGCGCTGGCGCTGCTGGCTGCGCTGGGAGCGGGAGCTGTGGCCATGCCGCGGCTTTCAGACGAGCACGAGGCGCTGGCTCCGCAGCAGCGACCGGCTCACGCTTGGCCAGACATCGGCCGGGCAACATGGACAGAGAATTGTTGTGATGCAAACCTTCTGCTGCTGTCCCCTCGAGTTGAGCGGCCGCCGCCCTCAAGACACGGCAACATCCCCGGGCCCGCTCTGCCTCACGGCAAGCGCGGGCCATCCGACCCGCTCGCAAGCTCGCCCTCTGGGCGGGCACACCGGTTCGAGCCCGCGTGGGGCTCACCGGCCGCAACCGTACCCGCCGCACGCACGCGCCCTCGAGTGGTGTGTGTGTGTGTGCTCGATTCGGTCGTTTGGCCGCCCCATGGCCGCCCCGTTATCGCCCGTGTCTGCTTCACGCTCGTGCCCAGAGTGCTGCGAGTGAGCTCGACTCGATTGTCCGACCTTCAGCCCCGCACAGTGATCATGAGAACCTGATATTCAAGAGGCTTTGGAACACACACCCAATTCGGCATGGCCTGCGTCGCTTCCTTGAGAATTTCATGTCCTTGGCTACATGATCTCGCCGTCGCTCTCACGGCGAAACGCTTCGGTGGCGGTGTTGCAACGTAGTTGGAGCCAGATGGGTCGTGTGCGGTGCTCATGCAAACTTGTGGCCGGTTTCCGCTTTGTGTGGCGGCAAGAGCGTCAGGCGCCGCTGTCACTGACGGAGCTTTCCACCCTGTCCCGCTGGGAGGCCTTGGCGTTCCGGGTCACTCGACTGCAGGACACGTGGCACACAGCGCTGCCACGCCCATACCCAACGGTGCGACTGCCGGGCTCAGAGAGTTGGTCGGGAAGACAGCTCAGGCGCGCTTGTCACCCGTGCGAGCCTTGGTCTCAAATGCGGCGAGGTCCTCTCCGAGCAGCTTGCCGGCGTCGGCATTGATGAAGTGGTCCTTGCTGGGCTGCGACAGCGCTTCCTGGACAAACTGTGCGATGTGCTTCAAGCCCTTGACGGGCTTCCAGTCCAGGCCGTCGCAGCACAGGGAGCCATCGGGCATCACGTTGGGATGGAACGGCACGTCGACAAACACAATGTCTCCCGTCTCGGGACCCTTGAACGGGTAGGACTCGTGAAGTTGGACCTTCACACGGAACGAGCGCCCTGCCCAAGGGCTGGGGCGCACGTCGCCACCAATGGAGTAAGTTTCCTGCGCATTCGGGGCAGCCAACAAGCAGCCGGAGCGCTCGCAAGGGAGACATCAAGCTTGCCAGAGGAGGAGGAAGCGAGGCAGCCGTTGCAAGCGTCATCACACACTTTCGCTGGGGCTGCGGGGGGTGGGAGCGCTGCGACTGCGGGCGCCATGCGGGGCGACGACCGGCGGCTGAACCGCGCGGCGCCGAGTTTGCTTCGGCGAGCGCCACTGCCCCAACGCCCTCTCGTGGCACGCGGGCCGGCAGGAAAGGCACGCTCATCGTGCAGGCCGGCCAGCGGGTCCACTCACGGCCCCGGGAACCAGCAGCGTCGGCTGCAGCACGTCAGGCTCGCCTGCGGCGTTGGTGCCGAGCTCAACCGTGCATCCGCCGGTGGCGCTTGCAAACGCAGGCTTTGACCACTGCTTGGGCTCCTGCGCGTCACCACGTCAAAGGAGTTGTGCGAGGCGGGTCGAAGCGTCGGGTGAGGCCAGTTTGGGGGAGAAGGGGACGGCGTGCCCCTGCTCGAGAGGAAGGGAAATTCTGGCACAGACGCATCGAGCCGCCTGCCGGACTTGGAACGGCGGCTGGCCTCCGCCCGCGTGCAGCCCACTGAGTGTCCTTACATTTGCCTGACGCCGCAGCGCGCCGGCGCGGTCAAACCCGGTTCCAGAGGTTGCGGCGGCCATATTGCTCTGGCGAAATCCTTTCTCGGAGAGTGGGGCTGCTTCCCCCATTCCACTCGACCGAGTTTGCTCTGCAGCGTGCGGATTTTATGGCAGCCAACCGGCGTCATCGCTCGCCAGTCGGTTGCGAAGCACAGCCCCTCCTGCTCGCGGTGCCGCAAACCTTGCCCCTTGGCGCTGGGCTTCGCCTGCCGAGCTCCTCGGCCCAGGAGCGCTGGCGGGCGCGGCCTGTGACGCGCCGCTCCGCGATTATGCATCATCAGCCCGAGCAGACTGTCAAGAACGAAACGCAGAGGGATCAGTCTTGTGCCAAGTCAGGCAGGTGTGTGAGGGCTCGTTCGGACCTCGTTCGGCTTGTGCGTGGAGGGGGGGAGAGGAAGCCAAGGGCGGTGCCTGTCCCGTTCACCGGGCATGTGAGTGACGATTGTGAACCCCACCCACCCCCCCTCCCGCTCTCCCTGCGACCCCTTGCGTCCTCTTCCCCGATTTGGCCGTTGATCTCAAGCGTGTGCGGCCGTGGATGTGGGCGAGGGGTCGCTGACTTGGGCGCCGCTTGCCACGGCCACACTTGTGCCGCGGCGGTCTGTCGCGGCAGAGCCGCACGGCGACGACAACAAATTTGGCGTTCGGGCAAAGAGAGGTCGCCACCGCGCGCTCTTGTCCTGCAGCAATGAGCGACAGGGCGCCTGCTGGTGGTGGGGACGTCGAGCTTACATCCCTCAGTGCGGCGCGAGGAGCCGCCACGCCCGCGGCCTCGCCCGCTGGAGCTGCCGCTCAGGCCGGCCCGGAGCCCGCGGTTGCTGCCCCGGCGCACGAGACTCTCAGCACGTATGAGCGGGCTCCTACGCTGTCGGTAATCCGGTCGACGCCGTACTTGTTGTACGAGTTTGCCGCCAAGGGAGCCGCGCTGTACTGGAGCAAGCCGGCGCTGCTGGGCAAGGAACTGCTTGCGGGGGTGATCGTGGCAATTATGCAGCTTCCCGAATCGGTGGCCTTCTCGTACGTGGCAGGCGTCCCGCCCGCGGTGGGGCTGCAGTCAACTGTGATTCTGGGCTTCATCACGGGACTCTTGGGTGGCAAGGCTGCGATGATTTCAGGGTGCGCGGGCGCGATGGCCGTCATCGCCAAGGAAATGACCTCCGACACTGGCCCGCTTGGCCACCTGGACCTGGACAACCGCATTTTGCACCTGTTCACGGCCATGACCGTGTGCGGTGTCATTCAGATCCTTGCCGGCCTTTTGCGTCTGGGAAACCTGGCGCGTCTCATCCCCGCCACTGCCATGATCGGCTTCATGAACGGGCTGGCAATCGTCATCTTCATCGCCCAGCTCACCGCCTTCCAGACGTGCGATGGGCACGCCCGCTTCTACGACTGCGACGCAAGCGAGAGGAAATGGCTCCAGCCTGACGAGGGGCGCACGTGGGCCACGGTGGGCATCGCGCTCGTGTCCACGGCCATCATGTTCACTTGGCCGCTTCTGCCACGCGTTGGGCCGGTGGTACCCGCGCCCCTCGTTGCCATCATCGTCGGCTCGCTGTTCGAGCACTTTATCAACAGGCCGTTCATCGGCGCGCCGACTCGGACCATCGACGAGACCGCCCCCATCAGCGGCGGCCTTGCATCTTTCCAAGTGCCGTGGGCCAACCTCGGCTCTGTCGAGCTCGGGGAGGTGTTCCGCTTCGGCGCCGTGTTCGCGGCCGTGGGGCTCATCGAGTCCGTCATGACCCTGCAGGCGGTGAACGAGCTCACCGGCACCGTTCCCACCATGTTCGCAGTCTCGCAGGAATGCGTCGCGCAGGGCCTGGGCAACCTCGTCAGCTCCTTCTTCGGGGCTATGGGTGGCGACACCATGATCGGGCAGTCCACGATTAACATCAACAGCGGCGCCCGCGGCCGCATCTCTGGAATGACCGCGGCGATCGTCCTCCTCATCATCGTCGTCGTTGCATCATCGGTGGTCAACTTGGTCCCCGTCGCAGCCCTCACTGGAGTGCTCTTCGCCATCGTTATCAAGACGTTCAACTGGAACACCTTCAGGGTCCTGTTCCGCATTCCCCGCATTGAGGCCCTCACCATCGTCCTCGTCACCGTGCTTGCTGTTCTCATGGACCTCGCCATCGCTGTCTTCGCGGGAGTGGCGCTCACTGCCATCGCCTCAAGTTGGAACACGGCACGCCTCGTCGAGGTGGAATCCCGCGACGTGGCCGCGGCCGCGTCCCACGACGGCAAGCCTAGCAAAGTGTACACCGTCAAGGGCGCGCTGTTCTTTGCCTCCACGCGCGCCCTCGTCGAGGAGTTTGACGTGGAGGGCGACCCAGACCACGTGTACCTAGACCTGCGCGCCTCCATCATCAGCGACTTCTCCGCGATCGAGGCCGTCCACGCGGTGGCGCGCAAGTACAAGGAAGCGAAGAAGCACCTCCACGTCACCCGCCTCTGCCCGCGCAGTATGCGCCGCCTGGAGCGGCTGCTCGGGGCAGACTCTGAGGTAGCCACGCTGTACGCTGACGGAACAACCAGCGCCGCTGGAGGGCC
Organism: Cafeteria roenbergensis; assembly: GCA_008330645.1. Taxonomy (NCBI): domain Eukaryota; class Bigyra; order Bicosoecida; family Cafeteriaceae; genus Cafeteria; species Cafeteria roenbergensis. Next base: position 8,686 of record VLTN01000084.1, read on the forward strand.
GCCCTCGCCCGACCCGGCGACTTCTGCGCGCCGCCTCAGCCAGCTTCACATGTTCGACGTTCCCGACATGGTCACGCAGGCGGACGCCGAGGCGGCGCTGGAGGACGACGAGGACATCGACGTTGTCGACAGGGCCACGGTCTCGGCCCTGCAGGATGAGACCACCGCTGCGGCGAGGGTGTGAGCGCGCCAGCCGGCCAAGCAGCCCGCGACGCCGCCGCGGCCACCTGAGGAGCTGAGACCCCGGTGAAACATCCTCGGCGGCGACTTCGGAGAGGCCGGGCGGAGGATGCGGGCCCCGAGTGACACTGAGCCGCGGGTCCTGCTTGGAGGGGCTGCGGTTGCTTGTGTGAGTGGCGCAGTGGGGCGACTGGGGGCGTGGAGAGCTCCGATCCATGCGTGCGTGCGAGGCCAGAGTGTCATCGGCACGAAGCCGGGGGAAGGGGCCCCAACGCCCCCGCCCCCGCCTTGTCAGCGAGATCCTGCGTGTAGTGGAGATGCAAACCGAGCCAATGACTCGCGACGCACCCGCCAAGCGCGGTGGTCGCGGCCGGCGACAGGACCAAGCAGTCGATTGGCGGCTTCTTTGCGGCAATCGGTGGCTTGTCGACCCGAACTCTGCCTTTGCTCTGGATCAAAGTCGCTTGGGGTCTGACGGCGAGCGCACGTCCAGCCCGCAGCCCGAGGGTCGGCCAGCTCTCGCGAGCGCAACCTCGCTCACGAGCCTGAGCGGGAGTCGGTGTCGCTAGTGTAGTGCGACTGACGGGGGGTGGGTGCATTGGGGGCATCCCTTGGTGGAGACTGGGCATTGTTGCCTGCGAACGGCCACGCGTTGCGCGCGTGGCGAGGACTCGGTCCGCCGGCCTAAGCCAACCATGGCCGCCATTCGCCCGTCGGATCGAGTCAAGCTGGTCACTGGTGTGCGCTTGGGAGTGCTTGACATCTCGCCGGTCGTCGGAGGGGCGTCGATCGCGGATGTGCAAGCGGGCACAAGCGCCATGTCAGTTGCATCCCCGCGCTCGCTCGAGGCTTGCCTTCGCGAGGGCGTGGAGCTCGAGGAGCTCGAGTTCAGGTGAGCATCGAGACTGGCGCCGAGGGTGCTGGAAGCGGCAGTGGCTGACTGCCGGGACAAGTGGTGGGCAGCAAAGTCGGCCGGGTGGGGGGGGGGGAGGGGGGGCGAGCAGCCAGGGACGAGTCGCGCGCCCTCCCCGCCATATGCGCCTTCCCCCTGCGCTCTCCTGCGATCCCCGCGGCAGCCACACCATGTTTCGATCCCGCCTTTGGTCTTGCTGTTCTCGAAGCGAGCGCAGGCCCTTGGAGGCGTTCGCAGCCGCTGGCTTGAGCGCAGAGGAGCAGGAGGAGCTGTTCGAGCAGGCCGAGGAACGGCGCCAACGTGAGCGGCGGCACGCCATGACGTTGGGAACCGGCCCAGTCCTCACAGGGTACGGACCCGTTGTTGACCAGGGCAGCTTGAGCGCTGTGCTTTCCCCGGTTGAGCACGTGCTTTGGTCGCGCGTGCCGTCCACGGAGTCGCGTGCGCGCGCTCGTGGTCGCCCGCCCGAGCCGCGCGGCACTCCCTGTGCGGCTCCTGCTGCATCGCACCAATCAGTGGATTGCGGAACCGACTCTGCCCGCTGGCGCTCCTCCCGCGCCATCGCCCTTGGTTCGCTCGCAGGCCATCTGGCAGCAGTGGCTGCGCAACGAGCCAGCCTTGAAGAGGCTGCGGAGGACGACCTCGTCGTGGTACGGCTGGCCGAGCAGCGCCGCCAGTCGGGGGGCAGCTCGGCGGCTGCCAAGGCTGCCGAAGAGGAGGGCGCTGCAGCGCTGGCAAAGGGCCGCGCCGAGCTGCAAAAGCTACAGGAGCGGCAGCGCGCGGAGCTGGTCCGCATCCTCGAGGCCGAGGTGAAGGCGCAGGTCGTGCGGGAGCGAATCGAAGCACAAACGATGCGCACGGAGCAGCGGATCGCCGAGGCGCAGCGAGAGACGGAGCGGCGCCGCGAGGAGGCGCTCGAGAGGGAGCGCGCCCGGCAGGCGGCCAAGCGGGCGGAGGAGGAGGCGGCCGAGGCTAGAGGCGCCGCCCTCGCGCTGCAGGAGCGCCGCAAGCAGGAGGAAATTGCCCGGAAAGCGCTTGGCGAGGAGCGGCGCCGCCGGCGAGAGGCCGCAAAGCGTCACCGCGAGAAGCTGGCCAAGCAGGAGGAGTTCCGCCGGCAGACCGAGGCCCTGGCCGAGGCGCAGCGGCTCGCGGCTGAGGAGCGCAACGCGCGCGCGGCGGAGCGAGAGGCCGAGCTCGAGGCCCGCCGCCAGGCCCGGCTCGAGCAGGAGCGGGCGGAGGCGGCGCGGCAGCGGGAGCTTGCCGAAGAGCGAATTCGGGCGGCGCAGGCGGCGGCGGAGGCGGCAGCTCGCCGCAAGGAGCAGGAGCGGGCGCGACGGGAGGCCGAGGCGGAGGAGCGGCAGCGGGCCTGGAAGGAGCAGCAGGCGGCAGAGCTGGAGGCGCGAGCGAAGGAGGCTGCCGAGAGACAGGAGGCCACGCGAGCCAAGCTGGAGCAGCTCAAGCAGGAGCGCGAGCAGCGCGCCGCCGACCTGCTGGCGAAGGAGGAGGCCAAGGCGGCGGCGCTTGAGGAGTTCCTCGCGGCGAAGCGCGAGGAGCATGAGGCCAAGTTTGCCGGCGGGGGCGAGGCGGAGGAGCGGAGGAGGCGCGCGCTGCAGGCTGCCAAGGACGCCGAGGAGGCGCGTGCGGCGGAGCAGCGCGAGGCCATGCGGCTGGCGGCGGAGAAGGCTGCCAAGGCCCGGGAGCAGGCGCAGCTGGCGCTGGCAGGGCGCTCCGCCGCCGCCGCCGAGGCGGACAGGGCCAGGGCCGACGCGCTGCTGCGGAAGGCGCGCGCGCAGGGGTTTGCCAAGCTCCGCACGCTGATGCAGGTGGAGGAGGCGGCTGCCAGAGGCCGGGCCGTGGCAGAGGCGCAGGAGCGCGTGCGCCAGGAGCGCCTGGCCGCCATCGAGGCGGCCCGCCAGCAGAAGCTGCGCCTCTCCGAGGAGTTCGAAGCCGTTCGGTCTTCGGGCAGGTCGGACCGGCTCGAAGCCTTCGTGAAGAAGCTTGGAGTCGATCCCGAGGAGGTGAAGCGGCAGGCGCGGTCCACCTCGTCGGCGGCTACGCTGCCGCTCGCTGCCACGGCGCCTGGCCGCTCGCGCGCTCGCGCACCCGGCTCCCCAGGCGGCGCACCGGGCGCGGTCGGCCGCCCCTCCGGCTCGGCGTCGTCCCCCGTGTCCAGACGCGGTCGGCGCTCGGCGCGAACCGCCGCCCGCGCGGCCACCGCCAGCCAGTCGCCGCTTGCGCGCGCGCCGCCGTCGGGGCTCTCTGCGACCAGCGCGAGGGCCACCGCGTCGCTCCCGTCACTCTCTGCCGCGTCCCGTGGCTCAGGCCCCTCCGCAAAGCAGCGCGCCGCCCCTGCCAGCAGAGGCAGCGCCGCAGCCGCGCGCGCTCTCGCGGCCAGCACCGCAGACGGCGACAGCGCGTCTCTCTCCCAGGGCCAGGCTTCCCCCTCGGCTGTGGCAGAGCCAGCGTCGAGCTCCCCGCTCGCCACGGCAGCCCTCCCCGCCCTCGGCCCGGCATCCCCTGCCTCGCCGCAGTCCGTCGCGTCCTCTGCAGCCGAGAGCAGCGCTGGCGCCAGGCCCTCGCCGAGCGCTGGCGCCAGGCCCTCGCCGAGCGCTGGCGCCAGGCCCGCTTCCGGCGTCGGCAGCGGGCCGGATTCCGGCCGCGCGTCCGCGAGGTCGTCGCTGCCCCGCCTTGCGTCCGACCCCGCCATCGCCGCCGGGGTGAGGGCGCTGCAGGCCCAGCAGAAGGAAGCCATGATGCATCTGCTAGCCCGCGAGCAGGCGGCCGAGGACGAGCGGGAGGACGCCCTGGCGGCCGCGCCCCCGCAGGAGCGACCCGGGCTCGAAGCCTCGTTTGAGAGGGAGCGGGCCGAAGCAGCTGCGAGGGTCGAGCGCATGGCGGCGCAGCACAGGGTTGCCATGGCGGACGCGGTGTCGGCGGCGAGCCGGCGCGGAACCGTCTCCCCCGCTTGACGGGCTCCTTCGGCCGGCCCCAGCTGCGGCGCAACAAGCGCGTTTCCACGCCGGGAGGTCGCCGGTTCGCGTTGGTGCGTTTGCGTGGGGTGGCTTGTCTTCGTGATTCAGAGTAACAACGGGCTCGACACTTGGTCGCGTTTGCTCGGACCTTGCGCCCTCGCCGAGGTGACAACGCCGCGCGCACACGGAGCCACGCGCACACTCATGCCGGCACTGACATCGGTGGGAGCGACCGCGCGGGCGGCACGCCCAGGCGCAAGCAGGCGCGGGCAGGGCTCAGGCCAGCGTCGCGGGCGTCGAACGAGGGCGGCGTCGCTGTCGGCCACAGGACCCTTGCTACCGCCGGGAGGCGAAGCCCCCCTGCGCGAAGGCGTTGCGACTGGCGGCGCCGCCTGCGCGCGAGTAGGCTCCCCCGCGGCGGCTGCCCCCAACGGACGAGGCAGCCGCCGCAGCCGCCGCAGCCGCCGCAGCCGCCGCAGCCGTGGCGGTGGCGCCTCGCCGCGAGAAGCTCGTAGCCTCACGCCACGCGCTGCTGCTGGTGAACCCGCCGCCGCCGCCGCCTCGGCGGTCCCTCCCCGGCTCAGGAGAGATGGCTCCTGGGTTGGCCTCAAACTCCGCCCACGCGGTCTGCAGCGCCGCAAACACCACCTCGGCCTCCACCCGTCGGGCGAGCGACGCCCCGGCCATCTTGTCGGGGTGGAGGGCGCGCAGGGACCTCAGGTAGGCCTTCTTCAGCGGGCCGGCCTCGCGCTGGCTGGCTGCCGCGGCCAGGTTGTCCGGCAGAGCCGCAGCGGCCCAGGGCACAAAGGCGGGAAGCGCTCGCAGCAGGCCCCGGATGCTCCGGCCCGCTGCCCAGGCCTTGACCCGGTGCTCTGCCCTGCGCTGCAGCGAGTCGCGCTGCTCCCCCTCGATGCGCCGCCTGTCCTCCTCCTCGGCGATCTCCCTCACGCGGCGCTCCTGCCGCTGCTGCACCTCCTCGCGCGCCGCCGCCACGCGGGCCTCCATCTGGCGCGCGACGTCGACGTCGGGCTTCTCCCAGCGGACGGCGCGCGTGTGCCGGTGGTAGTAGTACACCTGCCCGTCCTCGGTATACGCGGACAGCCAGTTGCGCAGCTCCTCGGGGGAGCGGGGGAGCGTAGCGGCCCCGCCGCCGCCGCCACCACCGCCGCCGCCACCGCCGCCGGGGGCGCCGCTGGCCCCGCCTGCAAACCCATTCGACGCTGCGGCGGCATCGCCACCGTCGGCGGCATCACCACCGTCGGCGCCATCGCCACCGTCGGCGCCATCGGCTGCCCTCGCCAGCCTCGTCACCTGCACCCGCAGTGGCCTGCCCCGCTCACGGGACGGCTCATCGCTGCCGCCGCTTGGCCCAGTGCCGCTGCCGCTGCCGCTGCCGCTGCCGCTGCCGCTGCCGCTGCCGCTGCCGCTGCCGCTGCCGCTGCCGCTGCCGCTGCCGCTGCCGCTGCCGCTGCCGCTGCCGCTGCCGCTGCCGCTGCTCTCTGCGTCAGCGGCGCCTGCTTCGGCTCTGGCCGGGGCAGCGGCTTGCGAGGCCGCGCCCCGCCGCACCGCCGTCACCAGCAGCTGTTGCAGCTCCTCCTTCTCCACGCATGCCGCGTGCGGGATGCGGGCTCGCGTGAGTAGCGATCGCAGCTGCGGCACAGTCATGCCGCGAATGCGACCCACAAGCCGAGACGACACGCCGGCAGAGCCGCTCCCGTCGGACTCGGCATCGCTGCCAGCCGGGCTGGCGCTGGATCCGGAGCCGCGATCCTGCCCCGCCGCGGTCTCAGGCGCCGACGGGCCAGCCGCTGCAAGGCCCGCCGATGCCGTTGCCCTCGCGGCCACGTCTGCCGCCGCCGCGGCCGCGGCCGCAACCGCGGGCGCGGAACTTGCTCCCGCCGCTGGAACCACTTTGACTCGTGCTCCCGCCGCCGCGAAGCCTGGGACGGGGCGCGAGCGGCCGCTGGCGGGCCCCTCTGCCCTGCCACTTGCGCCCCCTGACTCGGCAGCCTCTCCTGGCTCGGCGGCGCCCCGCGACGCAGCCGCTGCGGCCTCTGCGCGTGACTGGGCCGCAGCGGCCGCCGCAGTCGCCTTCGCCGCCAGCGCCGTCGCAGCCGCGGCCTCCTGCGCGCTCGCCTTGGCTCGCCGAGCCTCGCTGTCAAGCTTTGACCGAACCTCTGCCAGCTCTGCGCTCAGCTGGTCCACGCGCCGGCGCGCCGCGGCGGCCCGCGCATCAGCATCTCTGGCCCGCTGGTCGGCTGACGCCGCTCTCTCAGCCGACTCCGCGGCCTTTCGTCCGGCCGCTTCGGCCGCCGACCGCAGCTCGCTCACCTGCTCCGCGGCGGCCGCGGAGCCCGCCGCAGCCTTGGCGGAGGCAGCCTCCGCCGCCCGCTCCGCCTCCGCCCGCGCCCCCGCCGCCTCCGCCGTCGCCGCCTCCGCCGCGCGTAGGGCCGCCTCCGCCGCGCTGGCCCTCGCCGCCGACCGCTGTGCCTCCCTGACGGCCGCGTCGCGCGCCGACTCCGCCGCCTCCGCCGCCTCCGCCGAGCGCCTGGCCAGCTGCTCTGCCCTGGCCTGCGCTGCGGATGAGGCCGCGGCCTCTGCCCTGGCCTGCGCTGCGCTCTGCTTCGCCGCCTCCTCGCGCAAGCCCGCGTCGTGAAGGGCCTTACGCTGCAGAGCCGCGTCGCTCCCTGCAGCTGCCAGCTGCTCGGCCCTGGCCTGCGCCCGGGCGGCCGACTCCAGCGCCTCCTTGGCGCGGGCCTCAGCGGCTGCAACCTTGGCAGCAGCCTCCGCGGCCGCCTCCGCCTCTCGCCGCCCCGCCGCGGTGGCCTCAGCGGCCGCTGCCTCGGCGGCGCCCGTCGCCCGCGCCGCCTCCGCCTCCGCCTTGTCCGCGCGGGCCGTCGCTTCGGCGGCTCGGCGCCTCGCCTCCGCGGCCTCATTTTGCGCCTCGGCCAGGGACGGGTCGGCCCTGCCGGCCGCAGCCTCTGCCGTGGCCCTCGCCGCCTCTGCGGCCGCCTCTTCGGCCCGTCGCTCCGCCGCCTCGGCGCGCAGCCTGTCCTGGGCGCCCTCCTGCCGCGCCGCTGCCAGCTGCTTCCTGGCCTGGTCCAAGGACCGCTCGCAAGAGGCGATGGTGTCCTGGCGCCACTGCTCGGTGGCGGCCTCCCACTCGGACATGACGCGCTCATACTCCGCGCGAGCTGCCTCCACGCGCTCCGCCACCTCCTCCTCCGCCTCCGCCTCCGCCTCCGCACGAGCCTGGGCGGCGGCGCTCTCGGCCACGGCCCGTGCATCCGCCGCCGCGGCCTGGGCGGCGGCAAGCTCCTCCCGAACGCGCTCCAGCTCCGCCTGTGACTCGGCTGCAGCAGCGGCCCGCCCCTCGGCCCGCCCCTCGGCCAGCCCCTCGGCCCTCCCCTCGGCCCTCCCCTCGGCCAGCCCCTCGGCCCGCCCCTCGGCGCGGGCAGCCTCCCCTGCCGCCTCGGCCGCCGCCTTGACGCGCTCCTGATGCCCCGCCGTAGCGGCCGCCACCGCCGCTGCCACGGCCGCCTCTTGCCTCTCCTCTGCTGCCGCCTGGGCCGCCGCTGCCGCCCTCGCTGCGCCCAGCCGCTCCCCCTCGGCCCTGCCCGCGGCTGCTGCAGCCTCGGCCAGCCGCGCGGCTGACGACTCGGCCTCGACCCGGCGTCGCTTCTCCGCCTCCGCCTCCGCCTCGGCGCTGGCCAGTCGCTGCCGCAGCTGCGCCATACGCTCCGCGGCCGCAGCAGACTCCGCCGTCCGGGCCGCGCGCGACGATATGCCAGGCGGGATCGAGCGGTCAGGAGAGGCAGAGCCTGCCCCGCCGGCAGCGCCGGAGGCTGGGGCAGCGAGCCCAGTGGCAGCCGACGCAGCCGCCCGCGCCGCCGCCGCTTCGGCCATTCGCTTCGCCTCCTCCGCTCGCGCCGCCCGCGCCGCCGCCTGCTCTGCCCGGGCTCTGTACCGCGCCACGGCCTCCTCCGCCCGCGCCTCCGCCGCCGCCACCAGCCCCTCCACCTCACGCTCCCGGGCGGCCAAGGCAGCTCGTCGCGCCCGCAGCGTCGCTCTCTCTGCCTCGGGCGACACGGACGCGGGGGACGACCCGCCGGCAGAGGCGCGACGGCTGCCCGCTGCTGAGCCCGAGAGCTCCAGGGCCGGAGCCGGTGACGTGCCCCGCGACCCGTCTCGTTGTCGCTGCCGCTGCCGATGAGGTTGCCGCTGCTGGCCCGACGCCGCGCTGCCGCTTCCACTGCCGCTGCCGCTGCCACTGCCGATGAGGTTGCCGCTGCCGCTGCCTCTGCCTCTGCCTCCGCCACTGCCGTCGTCTGGCGTCCGCAGCATGGCTCCACCGCCCCCGCCTCCCGGCGCCCAGCCGTCCTGTCCCGTCCCGTGGTCCGCTGGGCCTGCCGCCGATGGCGAGCGACTTGCTGAGCCGGGCCACGCACCGGCGCCGTGCCTGGCGCCGCCACGTCGACGAGTGTCACTTGAGGCGGCATGGGGGGCTGCAGAGGCCGCCGAGCCACCGGCTGTGGCTTGGCCGTCATGACCCGCCGTAGCTCCGGCTACGGCTGCTGTGTGAGCGGCGCCGCCGCCAGTGCCCCCGCCGTCTTCGCCACCGCCACCACCACTGTTCTCCTCCTCATCATCATCATCATCATCCTCGTCCGCCTGCCACAGGCTGCCCGGTGCGGCGGGGCGGAGAAGCCGTGCCTGCGTTCGCATCTCTGCTTCCCGCACCGCGTCTCTCAGCCTGTGCTGGAACTCCGCCTCTGCTCGCCGCAGAGCCCGCGAAACCGCGGTGCTGGAGTCGCTCGCGTCGTCGCTCGAGCCCGCGCGGCGCCCGCCCGACGCCCGCCCTGGCCGCCCGGACTCAGCGGAACTGCCGGACGCTGGGCGAGGGTCGGGCGGGGCGGAGCTCGGCTCAGGCGGGAGCGGTCTTCGCAGGCGCGGCGGGCTGAGCGGCGGGGGGGACGGCAGGCCCACCGGGCGCACCATCTCGGAGCCATCAGCCCCCGCCGCTGATGGGGCGTTGATGGCCTCCAGCGACAGCGGCGCGACGGCCCGTGGGCCCCGCGCGGTTTCGCCCGCCGGCGCGTCGCCCGCCGATCCAGCGCGTCGCTCCGCCCGCGCCTGCACGCGCTGCCAGCCTCCCCCCGAGGCGGGCCCCTGGTCGGTGCTCAGCGCGGGGGGCGGCAGCTCCGGCGGAGACGGCGGCCGCTCCTCGGGCGGGGGTGACGTCGACGCCGACCTGCGACCGACCTTCGCTCCCGCGGGCCCTGACCGGCTCCTGACCGACCCTCTCGCTTGGCGGTGACCTCCTCGTGACGTGCCGGTGATTGGGTACTGACTGCGTCCGATTGCCATCGACTGCGAGGCCGAAGGCGACGGGGGCGCGGTCGGGGGGGGCGAGCCTGGCGACGGCGGCAGGGACGGGGTTGGCCCGCCCGCCGACAATGACGCTGCCGCTGGCGGTGCCGCCGCCGCCGCTGACAATGACGCTGGCGCTGGCGCCGACGCCGCTTCTCCTGCTGATGCCGCCGCTATTGCTGCCGATGGTGTTGGCCGGCTGCTCGCCGCCGCCGGGCTCCGATGCGGACCTGACGGGGGCGTTGCCGGACGCTTCTGGCCCGGCTGCGGTGTCCGAGCCCCCCTCGGGCTCAGGAGCCGGATGAGAGACGCGGCGTCGCTCATTGCGCCATTCGTGGCTGGATGCAGAGCCGCCTCCGCCGCGCTGCCGGAATCTAGCTCCGTGGCCAAGAGGGCGCCGGCAGAGCCGTGGGCAGAGCCGTGGGCGGCAGCTGAGGAACCCGACGGGCTGGTGCCGCGGCTCGGGCGGGCGCTGCGCGCCGCGCGGCTGGAGGCGGGGGTGCCGCCTCGGCCTGACCAAGCCCCGGCCGGGGTGCTTGCAAGGGAGGCAGAGCCGTCCGAGGGCGGGGCGGCGGGCGCTCGCCGGCTGGGAGTGGAGGGCGCCACGGCGATCCAGGAGCTCGACCCGCCGCCAGCGGCCGCCCCCGCAGCGGCCACGGAGTCGGATACTGTCCCCGGATGGGTCGCGAAACCGCCCCGCTGGCGCGACGGTGTCGCCGGCGGGGAAGGCGTGTCATCGTCGCGCCGCCCGCCAACCACTGCCTCCTTGTCTGGGGCGGCGCCCGTGGCGCCACGGTCGGAGCGGGCCCCGGCCCGCTCTGCTGCCGCTTCTGTCGCTGGGGCCGCTGCGAGCGAGCCGGCGTCAGAATCGCCGTGCGAGCGCCGTTGTTGGGCAATCGCCTCGCGAAGCGCAGCAAGCTCCGCGGCCACGTTTTCCGCATCCTCCAGGCGTGGGCGCACGGTAGTGGCTGCGCTGGCCATTCACGGGGGCGCAGTACTTGCGCCGCAGGGGCGCAGTGAGCTCGTCCGCCTGCGAATGACAAACAGGGCGGGCTCCGCGGTCGGCGCAGTGAGGCGGCGCAGACCCCGGCGAGCGCGGTCTGCCGCGCGGGTTGACACGCGGGGACGGTCTGCGCCCCGCGGCCAGGCGGGACCGCAACGCGAGGCACCGGTGGGGCGCTGGTCGAGCGGCCACGTGACCGGCAGGCCAACCGTTTTGGCCGTCGGGAGCCGCGTGCCAGGCCCGCTCCCGCTGCGCACGGGATGGCTGTGGGCGGCTGCGCGAGGCGGGGGCTTCGGTGCCCTCGCCCGGCTCGGGGGCGGGGCGTCCTCCTCGTGCGCGGGCAAACCACGCCCGAGCGCAAGCAACGGGATTGATTACCGGACCCAGTCGCGGGCTGCCGCAAGCGCGACCCCGGCCCCCCACCCACGGCCCAGTCGCGGCAACCAAGGCGCCCGCCTCTGTGCCTTGGGTTGGGCGGTGTCTCTGCTCGAGGCCACCTCTCTGGCTCCTCTGTCGGGGGCGGGCAGGCGCCCACGGCGCACGCTGAGCTCGGAACTCACTGATCGCCGACCTGCCGGCCTCGTCAATTCGCCAGCCGCAGGGCTTCGCGTCGGGCAGGGGGGCACAGCGCACAGGCGCCGCGGTTGTAACAGTGGTCGCCCGACTGGCCCGCCCGTGTCCGCGCCTTGCCGCGTGTGGGAGGGGCCGCGCAAGGCCCTGCAGCGACTGCCGTGGCATCGCCTGCCGGTAGAGCCGCAAAGCCCTGAGGCGCTGTTGCTGTTTGAGCCCTGCTCGCTGTGGGCGGAGGAGCCTGCCTGGCTGTGGCCGCGCATCGATAGCAGCCCGCTTGCACCTCGCTCAGCTCGCTTTGCTCGAGGAATTGGGGCGACACGGTCGCGCAGTGTTTCAAAGTTCGTTCGGGCGGATTATTCAGCCGGACTCTCTTCTCCGCTGCTCTCAATCCCCGGCCCCTCGCTTGTAGCTCGGCCTGGGTTTTTGTTGCTATCAGCAAGGAAAAAATCTGCGGATTCCTGTCTCCTCAATTAAGAGTGCAACATTTCACGCGGCGACGGTTGCAATTAGGAGTGCTGCACGACCCGAACTCAACCAGCTTCACACGAAAGCTCAGCCAAACGCACTCGCGCGCTAAAAGCCAGAGCGCACTGCACGCATTTGAAGACAACCTCGATTCATGTCTGCCTGGCGCCGTTCATGCCACATGCCCAGCAGGGCCGGGCCGCGTCTGAGAGAGGGAAAGTGCCTGGCTCACTGCTTCTCGTGCTCGCAATCCGCCCATGCATTTCAATCGATATTCGCTGGCCGGGCAAATATCGGCGATCGCGACCGACTTGCTGCGCGCCTGCGAGTCTGCACGAAGCGCACTGAGCGGCCAGCCTCACCAGCAGGCCGCCCCGCCTGCAGCCCGCTCGCCGCTTCTTCTGACCCACGCGCGTAGGCTGGCTGCCGCTGCTGCTGCGGCGCGATCCCGGAAGCTATGGCAGCATCGCCTGAGCCAGTTGAGGCCGCCGCCTCGGCGCCAGCCCAAGCCGCGGTCGCCACCGCACGGGATGGGGCGGTGGCCCAGGCGGACGCTGCGCTGTGCGACCGTCTCAAGGCCATGCTTCGCAAGGCCAAGACCATCATTACGGACAAGGACGCGCGAATCAAGTCGCTGAGCGCCGAGAGCTGGAGCTCCGGCGCCTTCGGCCTGCGCACTCCAGTGCGCCTCGTCGCCTGCCTCGCGACCACGGACTCCGGTGAAGATGAAGACGTGCTGGTGCTGTCCGAGGCCTCGCCCGATGGCCGGATGGCCGCCGCGCGGCGCCACGAGGTTGCGTCCAGATTCAGCGACGAGTGGCTGGGCCACGACCGCGGCCAGGCCGAGTCTGTCTTCGACGCGTGGGCTGCCGCCGCAGAGCGCTTCGTGCCCGCATCCGCGGCCAGCCATGGCCACTCCTCGCCGCAGGACGCCCCCCTCTCCGCCCCCGGCGGCCCCGCAGCCCCGCATGGCGAGCAGGACGCGTCACAGCGGGAGCAGGAGGGGGACGGCCAGGGCCGGCCAGCGGACCGCGCGTCCATCGATGCCGCCGAGAGCGCCGAGGAGTTCCGCCGGTACCGCGTGGCGGCGGAGAGTCGGCTTCGGCAGCTGGAGCAGGAGCTGCGGCAGGCGCGGCTGGCCGCGCAGCGCCCCGCAGCCGCTCTGCGCGGCTCTGAGTCGGACACCGGCAGCGACCTGAGCGACGGAAGCAGCGACGGCGAGTCCGTCCGGTCCCTCGGCGCGCCGGCGGGGAGCCCGGCCAGCCACAGGCCTCGCGCCCGCGACGGCAGCTCGGACGCGGCCGGGGAGGCCCTCGGCGCCGCCCGGCGGGAGGCGCGGCGCTTTCGTCTGGAGGCGAAGCGGCTGCGAGCGGCAGCTGCGCGGCAGAGGGCGGAGGAGGGCGGCCTGTCCGGCCTCCCGGGCTGGGGCGCGGACGGGGGCGCCGTGCTCAGCGGCGACGTCGGAGCTGGAGCCGGGGCGGTGCTGGCGGCCGGCGGTGGCGGCGGCGGCGGCGGCAGCGAGGAGGAGGCGGCGGCGGCGGCGGCGGCGGCTGCCGCTGTGGCGGAGGCGACGGGCGGGTTGCGCCGGAGGGCGGAGCAGGCGGAGGCGGAGGCGGCCGAAGCGCGGGCGGAGGCTCAGAGGGCCGCGGCCGAGTACGCGGCCTACCGGCGGCGGGCCACAGCGTCGCTGCAGGAGCAGCGGGCGGCGCGGGAGGCTGCGGAGGAGGAGGCGGCGTCGATGCGCCTGGCCTGCGCGCGCGCCGAGGCCGCGGCCGACGAGCAGCGGGCGGCGGCGGCGGAGGCCACGGCTGCCCTCCGCCGCGCCAGGCACGAGGACCTGGTGTCTGCGGCGGCGGCGGATGCCGTCTCGGCAGGCGGCGGAGGCGGAGGCGGGGCGCGGGGGGCGCTCACTCCCGGAGGTCCCGACGGCGGGCCCGTTGGCATGGGCGGTGTTGGCGGGGACGGCTCGGAGCAAGCCTCGCCGGCGGAGGCGGAGGGCGGGACCGGCAGCAGGAGGGGACAGGGCACGGAGGTGCTCGGGGCGCGCGCCGTGGGAGGGCCAGGGGGCCGCCCGGGACTCGGAGGCCGGCCGGGGCGCAACTCAGGATCCGCTTCAGCCGGGGGCGCGGGCGCGTCGCCGGGGCCTGCCAGCCCCCCCGGGAGGAGGCTTGGGGCTTTCCGGGCGGGGCTGTCGCCTTCGGGCGAGGGCGAGGGCGAGGGCGAGGGCGAGGGCGCGCCCCTGGACGTGGCAAGAGCCCGCCTGGCGTACCTGCGGCACTCGCTGCTGCGCTACCTCGCCACCCCGTCCACTGACCACGCGGTCAGGAGGCAGCTGGAGGACGCGCTCATCGTGATGCTGGGGGCGTCCTCCGCCGAGCAAAAGGCTGTGGAGCGCGCGCGCAAGGCATCGGGCGGCATCGGCGAGGCATTCGCGTCGCTCTTCGGATGAGTGCATGCCACCGCTTCGCTCGTTTTGTGCGTCTCTCCAATGCTCCCAGGGCGGCCGCGCAGGCAGGCGCCCGAATCACCGGCGAGCACGCCCCTCCGTGCGCCGCATGCACGCAGCTGAGCGCGCTGAGGGGCGTGCCTGCGCGAACCAGCCCCGAGCTCCGCAGCGAGTACACACGCTTGGGCCCGCTCAGCCCGCCACAATTTCTGTGCGAGATGCCCAAGCGTCGACCCAAGCAGTCCACACTGCGCTCTGTGCTTCCCGCACCGCGGGGCTCGCGCGCCGGTGCAACCGTGCCTGCCACAGCGGCGGCCAGCTCGTGCAATGCGGAGCTGCAGTTGTTCATCCGCGGCCTCAACTCACAGCTCTGCTCGGCCGATATGCCGAAATCGGTGCAAGATCGAGGGCAAAAGCCGCTGACGCCACCTTGCTGTCGAGCCTGCAGCTTGCCTCGCGGCGGGAGGCGCGGCCCAGACAGTTCGCCGCGGCAGGATGGAGGGGCCTGGCACGGCCTTGCTGCTCCTCGACTGGCTGGCGTCGGTGCCCGGGTGAGCCGAAACGCCTGCCGCAGTCCCGCTGCTGCAGCACCGTCCCGAAAAGGCCCGTCATTTTGCGCCTGGCCCCTCGAGGCTCCCCACCCCCGGCCCCTCGGGGGCGGGGGGCAGCGCCGTGCAGGGCGCGCGCTCGCGGCGCCAGGCAGCCTCGCGCGGCGGGGCGCCCCCACTGCGCGAAGTCGACGCGAGAGGGCCAGGCGCTGGCCGGCCCGGCGGCCTTGGCCGCAGGCAAGCCTGCTTCGCCGCGCTGCCGCGCTGCCGCGCTGCTGCGACGCGAGCGCGCGCCGCCGCCCCCGAGCGACGCACGGCCCAGGGCCAACGCCGCGGCGCCCCCCGCTTCCGGGTTCGACCCTTTGCCGAGCGTCGCAGGCACGTCTGGATGGCGGCGCTGACTCTGGTCGTGGTGCTCGTCCTCTACCGCTGTGCGACAACCGACTCCGTCCACCCCCGGCGCCAGCAGCAGGTCCTGAACGCGCTGCTCCCGTACGGGATCGACTTTCACATCGGCCAGCGGCCGTATATGGAGGACAGGCACGTGGTGGCCGGGGAGGTGGGCGGGGACGCTTGCCAGTCCTTCTACGGAGTCTTCGACGGCCACGGCGGCTGGCGGGCCGCAGAGTACTGCCAGCTGCATTTGTCCACCCAGGTCGAGGAGATGCTTGTGCGAGACCCAGAGCCCAGCAAGGCGCTGGTGGCAGCGTTCGAGCAGACGGACAGGGAGGTGAGTGTCGCTCTCAGGCCGGCGCAAGCGCTCCAAGCCTGCCGCGCCGCTGCCAAGCCCTCTGCTCGCCCCGCCATCGCGCTTGCCATGCGCCCCCCTGTGCCGCTGGCTGCTGTTCGCGTGCCAAGGCGCTTTCCCCGAGCCGCGCCCCGCGACGCTCGTCCGCGCAGTTTCTTCGCTGCGCCAACGGGCGCCAGCTTCCCTGGGAGGACGGCACCACGGCCGTGGCGGCGCTGGTGCGCGGATCGGACATCTGGGTGGCCAACGCGGGCGACTCGCGTGCCGTGCTTGTGCGGACGGACGGGTCGGTGAGGCCGCTGTCCCTGGACCATAAGCCCAACCGCCCCGACGAGCGAGACCGCATCCTCAGCACCGGCGGGTCCGTCATCCACCACGGCGTGTGGCGGGTGCAGGGCATGCTGGCGGTCAGCCGGGCTCTTGGCGACCGCGCTCTCAAGCCGTGGGTGCCGCCCACGCCGGAGATCTGCCGTCACACCATTGACGAAGCCGACGCGTTCCTGGTGCTGGCCACGGACGGGTTGTGGGACGTCATGTCCAATGAGGAGGTGGGGGGGGCTATCTACGCCGTGGCGGCGCCCCAGACGGTTGCCGAGCGGCTGGTTCGCGAGGCGCTGAGCAGAGGCAGCTCCGACAACGTCACTGCCCTCGTGGTCGACCTGCGGGCAGCCTCGGCGCGGGTCGCGCTGGCGCGCAGTCGGCAGCGAAAGGCCGACGCGGCGAGGTCCGGCGAAGCCGCGGCCGCGGCCGCAGCCAACGGCGCAGAAGCCCACGCGGCCAGCGGGGAGCACCGGGCAGGGTGGAAGGGGGGCGCATCGGGCGGGGCGGGGTCCGCCAGCGGGGGGGGGAGGGCGCGGCCGCGGCCGCACGGCGATGCGCCCGGCGCAGCCGCGTCGCGCTCGTCCAAGAGCCCGGTGCTGGAGCCGGGGCTCCCCAGCGCCCACGCCAACGCCGACGGCTCTGCGATCGCGCGCCGGGCAGTAGCGGCGGCCTCCACCGGCGACGCCCCCGCGGTGGGTCGCCGCGGGTATGCGCACGCGTGACGGGCAGCAGCTGCGCCGGCGCCGTCGCTATTTCCGGGGCGCGTTGTTGGCGCCCCTCTTGCGTGTGTGTCGCTGTTTCGAGAGAGCGAGCCGGTGAGTGCCGGGCGATGAACGCGTCGAACCTCGCTCCGGTTGCCTGACGGCGGCACATCCTGACCCAGCTCCACACCACCAGCCGATAGCCGGCGCCAACGCTGGGCGCTCACAGCAAAAGACGACACATCGCCGCTGTGGCTTCCCGCCGAGGGCAGGGCAGGACAGGAGGCGGGGGCTGCTGGCTGCGGGCTGCGGGGTGCGTGCGGGCTGCGGGGTGCGGGGTGCGGGGTGCGGGATTGGCAGGCGCACACTTGCGGGTCCCAGCGCACGCACCGCTGACACCAATCACCAACGGTCCCACGGCCGAGCGTCGACCCTGCGCGCGCTCGCCAGGCCCCGCTGCTGGTGCGCAGGGAGGCCGGGGAGGCTGGCCTTGGCTGCTGCTCACAGCATCCCAGCGGCGGCAGCTGCGATGGCCGCCACGCCGGCTTCGCCCACCCGGCAGCAGCCCCCAGCACACACCAAGCGGCCCCCAGCAAGGCGCGCCCAGTCGGCCACGAGCGCTCCCAGCTCGCGGGTCCCGGGCGTGGCCAGCGGCGAGCCCGCCGGCACGCTCACCCACCCGCCACCGCTGACGTCCCAGGCCTCCCCGGCGTTGGGGCAGCACCAGAGGAACCGGCGCGGCGAGGCGCCTGTTGCGTGCTGCCGCAGCCACATCTGCAGAGGGCAGGTCCGGGCGTTGCGGTCACTGGCGGCAGGAGCCGCCGCCTCGGCGTTGCCGTCACTGGCGGCAGGAGCTGTTGCCGGGGCCGGTGCTGTTGCCGGGGCCGCGGCGGGACTGTCTGCCGCCGCTTCATCCGCCTCAAGGCTGGCTGCGATAACCTTGAGCGCTGGCGAAACCGCGGCTGGGTGGCAGCAGTTGACGCCAACGCCAGCCAGCACGCCGGCGCCGGCCCGCGCAGCGGCAAGCAGCAGTTGCACAGCCACTGCCAAGGGCTCCCCGCTGGCCAGGCGCCCGCCGCACGGCCGAACCGTGAACGAGACGACAAGCGGCGGGCCTGGCGGCCGCAGGCGGTGGGCCGCCGAGATGGCGGCCACCGCGTCAGCGATGCACGGCAGGGTCTCGGCGAGCAGCAGGTCGCAGCCGGCGGCCGCCAAAGCCGCAACGCGCGGCTCCTGGAAGGCCGAGAGCCAGGGAACCGCGCGAAGTGACCCCCCCTCCGCGGCTGCGCGCCAGGCAGCGCAGCCCACAAGCCCGGGGGGCAGGCGCTCCGCAGTGGGCGCCGGCTCGCAGGCCGCGCCGGCGGCTGCGTCTCGCGCCGCCTCCCCGGGCAGGCTGGGGCGCGCTGCCAGGCGCCGGTAGCAGCCCGAGTACTCGGAGCCGTCAGCCATGCATGCGCCGAATGGGCCCACGCTTCCGATCACGGTTGCGGGTCCCCGGCCCGCGGCCGCCGAGGCGTCCCTAGCCAGCCGCACGCTGAGCTGCACCAGTCCGTCAGCCTCCCCGTCGGTTGCTGCCAGCCCCGCAGCCACCAGGCCGGCGCGGGACGCCTGGTAGGACGCCGTGGTGCACGCGCACGCACCGGCAGCGAGGAATGCCCGATGGGCATCGCGGACCGCCGCGCGGCCCGTCGGTTCGCCCAGCAGCCTGGCCGACCACAGATGCCCTTGGCCCAAATCGTGGCCGTGGTCCTCGAGCCAGGTCGCCAACCCGCCGTCCAGCACCGCGACCGAGCTCATGCTCCTCGCGGCATCCTCGGAGCTGCAGGGTGACGGCAGCAGCCGCTTGCGCTCGGCAGCGCCTCGCAGCAGAGCTCCCGAATGCGAACGAAAATCGCAGCCGAGGAGAGAAAGAATAAAAACAATCGCGGAGTGGTCGCACGCCTCGAGACCGGGGTGCGCCGGCGGCGCGGACAGCCAGCCCCCAGCCGCGGCATCCTCAGCCACGGCCCCGGACGGACCCGATGGCCCAGACGGTTCGTGGGTACGAGCTCGCGCTTTCGGCCACCGGAGGTGAGTGTGCGGCGTGCGTGCAAGTTTTTGTCACACCAGTCACGACCTCGACTTGCGTCCAACGGGCCTCCCAGCGCCGCCGCCGCGTGAGCGTGGCATGGGTGGCGCAGCCAGACTCGATGCGCGCCCCAACTACGCACGCCTCTGGGCTGCAATTGCCGGTGCGGTGGCGTGTTGCGTCGGTTCAGTCGCGTGCCGGCTTCGCCCTTCAGGCGGTCGGGTGTCAGTCGGCCGTCAACGATTCTGACTGGCGTTTCAAGCGCCTCCCCCGCCCCGCCTCGCCGCAGACCGACCGCGACTTGAGGAAAATGCAAAGGGCTTCCGATTCCCCGGGCCCGGGTGGGTTCGCGTCAAGGTGGCAGCGAGCGCAGTGACCGACGAAAACGTGGCCGCGATGAGCGAAGAGGCCGCTGCGCATTCCCACTGGCATGGCACCGTCTGCTCGGGCGTTGTGGAGGCTGCAACTTCGTGCGCCACCGCGGACGCGGACCCCGATGCGCTGGAGTGGGTTCCCAAGCGGGGGGACCGAGTTGCCGTCGTCGTGGGAGCTGGCGCCCACGCTTCCCACGTGGTTTGCCCGTGGCGCTGCGCGCTGCCCATACCCGACTCCCTGCCCCTTGCCGAGGCGGCAGCCCTGCTCGCTTCCGTCGTCCCCGCTTACCTCGCTGTCTTCGGGGACGGCGGCATGGCCCCCGGGGCCAGAGTGGCGGTTCTGGGGGCCGAGACGCCGGCGGGCACCGCTGCCTGCCAGCTGCTGGCGTCCATGGCGAACACGACGGTGATGGCCGTGTGCAGCAACGGAGTGGCGCTGGGGGACATGATGCGGCAGGGCGTGGACGCGGCGGTCGCCGAGGCGGACCTGCCCGTACCCTGCTGGCGCTCGGGCCACGGTGGCGACCCGGGCGAGACGAGTGGCGCCGCCGCATGGGGAAGGGCGGTGCGGCGGGCGGTGTCCGCGGCCCTGCGAGACGAGCTTCGGTCGTCGGGGGCCAGCGGGGGGTCCACGGGGTGGGATGCGCCGGACCTTGACGACGACCTGGCGGGTGACGCCGGCAGCGAGTCAAGCGACGCGGAGTCAGCCAGCGCCGCCGGCTCAGCGCCGGACGACACTGCCGGGGGTCTGGCCGTGGACGAGCCCGCCGAGGCCGGGCAGGCGGCGCTGCGGCTCGGCGGGCTGGACGCCGACGTGTCTCGGGGGTTCGACCTCGTCGTCGACGCTCGCTCCGGGCTCGCGGGCGCAGCCAATGGCGACGAGGGGCTGCTGCTGGCGGCAGCGCTCGTGCGGCGGGGGGGCAGCTGCGCTGTCCTGCGCAGCTGCCCGCCCTGCCAGCGCGATCGGGTGTGGGCCTCGTGCGGGGCCGGAGCGGCGGCGGGAGCCTGCCCGGAC
Source organism: Cafeteria roenbergensis (assembly GCA_008330645.1). NCBI lineage: Eukaryota > Bigyra > Bicosoecida > Cafeteriaceae > Cafeteria > Cafeteria roenbergensis. The sequence goes on from VLTN01000084.1 coordinate 28,383, forward strand.
GCCAGGCCTGCCCCGCCCCCGAGCTCCGTCTCGGAGACCAAGTCGCGCGCCAGCCGTGGCATGGGCTGGCTGCGCTTCCCGCGCGGCATCCTGGGCGGGGGGGCGGCCCGGCGCGCCAAGCAGGCCCGGGACGCCGCCGCCGAGCCTGGCGCCGCCGCTGCCGGCTCTGCATCGGGGCACGCGCCCGGCGGTGGCAGCGGCGCTGGCGGCACCGCCCTTCCCGCCGCCCCCGAGGCCTACGCCGACGAGGACCCGCCGCTGGAGCACGCCCTGTCGGGCCCGGACAGGGGGCGGATCGACAAGTCCGCCTCGGTGGACTTCCTGCCTGCCATCCGCTCCGCCGCCTCCATGACGACGCGCCCCGCGGCGAGCGCTGCGGGGGGCATCGGCGGCCGTCCCGGCCTGCCCCGCCGCGCCAGCCAGGCGGCGGGCAGGGTCGGCCTCGGCATCGCCGCGGCGCCCAGCCCGCCTCGTCCGGCGCGCCCCGCCCGCCCGCCCGGCCGCCCCCCCGCCGTCGGCCGCTTCCCGTCCTTCGCCACCCTGCTGTGGGAGCGGCAGGCGGAGGTCAAGTTCATCGCGCCGGCTGGCTTCGCCCGCCGGGCCGCGCGCGCCGCACGGCAGCTCGCCGCCGCGGAGGAGGCCCACGGGCGGGGCGCGCCCGAACCAGACTGTCCCTCCCGCGGCCGCGCGTGGGTGGCGATGCGGCCCCTCTTCGCAGCCAGGCACGCCATCCGCCTCTGGGAGCTGGGCGCGCTGCGGCCCCAGATCGCCCACTGCGCCCTCTACAAGGACGCGCGCACCGCCGTCGCGCTCGCCGCCGCGGGGGGCTCCGGCACGAGCGCAGGCACCGTACTGCTGCTACCCCGCCCCCTCGGCCGCCGCGAAACCGCCAGGTCCACCGGCACAGCCCCCTCCGTGCCCCGCAACAGCCTGCCCTGGCCCGCCGTGGAGGCGGCTCAGCTGCGCTGCGGCTGGATCCGCCGCTCCTTCGCGCGCTCCATCCTCCTCACCGCGCCCACCACCGGCCTCGCGGCCCTCATGCCGGAGGGCAGAGACGAGGCGGACGACGCCTCCGAGGGTGGCGGCGGCACCCCGCTGGGCGACTCGCCAAAGCGCCCGGAGTCGCTCCGCAGGCCGGACAGCCCGCCGGCGCGCCACCCCAGGCGCGCCTCCTCGACGGCCGCCTTGGACATCTTTGCGGGAAGCCACAGCGCGCGTCCGGGCCAGGGCGGCCGAGGAGCCGTCCACGCCGTCGGCGGCGAGCGCCACCGCTCTGAGCACCACGACCACGACGACGGCGGCGACGACGGCGGCGGCGGCGGCGACGACGACGACGACGACCTCTGGCCCCTCGCTTCCCAGCGCTCCGTTCCCCACTCCGCAGCGCCGACCGGCTCGGCAGCGGCCGCATCCGGCCCCGCCACAGGCCGGCGCCCCGATGCCGTGACCCCCCTGGCCACGACCTTCCGCCCCTCCAGCGCGGGGCCGCTCAGCGCGCGAGTGGGCCCCCTCCCGGACCCCGCCGCCGGCATCCCCACCGACGTCCTGCTGGCGCTGGGCTCCCTGCCGGCTCGCCAGCAGATCGCCGCCCTCGCCTACATCAACAGCCTCAACGCCGCGCTGCTCGACGGGCTGCCCGAGCGTCACGACGCCCCACCCACCCACGGGGCAGGGCCGCGTGCAGCGAGCGCCCCGCAGCCGTTGGGAGGCGGAGGCGGAGGCGCAAGCGGAAGCGGAGGCGGAGGCGGAGGCGACCTCGTGGCGGCCCTCCTGGGAGTGCCGGGCTCCATGCCGGATGACGTCTTCGCCCGCAGCTGCTGGCCCGCCGTCCCGCCCGGCGCTCCGTTTCTCTTCCCCGGCGACGCAGCCCACTTCAGGCCCGCTGTCGGAGGAGCCACGGGCGAGGGCAGCGCTGCCGCGGCCTCGCCTGCGGCGTCCTCGCCGGCTCTTCGGGGCTCAGGCGGCGCCTCCCCCACCTCGGAGGCCGTCACGCCGCACCTCTCACCCTCGCGTGCCGCGAACCCGTCGCTCAAGCCTGCCATTCGCCACCTCAGGCTGCCCGCCCAGGACGCTGGGCTGCACGACCTGCCCGCGGGATCGGGGGCCCCGGCAGAGCCACACGGGCTGCCGCCGAGCGGCTCTGCCGCCACCGCGTCGAGCTTCTTCGGCGGGTCGGCGGGCGGGCCGAGCGAGCCCGGGACGACGGTGGCGGGCAGCGCGCCGACGGCTCCCTCGCCCGACAGCACCGACCGAACGTTGGCAGCCGCCCAGGCGAGGGCCGCGGCTGCCGGCGGGACGCACCACCCGGCCGCCGTGACCTTTGCCGCCTCTCCGGCCGCCTCGGACCGCACCCGCAGCGGCCTGTCGGTGCGGACTCCGGGGGTGAGGGGGGCCACCGGGTCCACGGGCCTCGGGGAGGTCGTTCCCGTCGGCGGGGCCGCCTCGGCCGGCGGGGGGCGAGCCGCTGCCCGGCCAGGATCCGCCTCCGCGGGGACCGCGGCAGCGCCCGCCGGTCCTGGCGCAGGTGCAGGCGCTGCGCCGACCGCCGCCACTGCGGCCCACCGGGCTGCGGGCAGCGCGAGCGCCCCCACTGCGGGGGTGGGCCGCGCCCACATGTCCCCGCGGGTGGTCGCTCTTCGCCAGGAGGCCGGCGTGCCGCACCACTCGGCCAGCGCGGGCGACCTCACCTCCGGCGACTGTGGCTGCCCCCCGCCCCTCGTCACGGACGTGTCGCATGGCGGCAGCGTGGGCGGTCCCGGCGGAGAGGGCGGCAGCGCCTCGAGCGAGAACGGCGACGCAGACAGAGCCCGCCGCAGACGCGTGGCCACCCCCGGCCACATGCGCCGCCGCCTCATCAACCACCACATCAACACCCGCACCAGCGTGTGGGACGCCTACGAGAGCATGCGCGAGCTCGGCGTGGGCATGACCGGCCGCGTGCACCTGGCCCGCCACAGGCGCACCGGAGTCCTCTACGCCGTCAAGAGCATCGACCTCGACAAGATGGCCGCTGCCTACCTGGAGGAGCTGCGCTCCGAAATCGCCTTCCTCACCCTCCTCGACCACCCCAACGTGATCACCCTGTACGAGACCTTCGAGGACGACACCGAGGGGCGGCTCTACCTCGTGCTCGAGTACTGCAGCGGCGGCGAGCTGTTCGAGCGCCTGCACGAGCAGAAGGGGTCGCACTTTGGGGAGGCGCACGCCGCCGCGCTCGTGTACCAGATGCTCTCCGCGGTCGCCTACTGCCACCGCATGGGAATCGCCCACCGCGACCTCAAGGTAAGCGTCGCTGTCGCTGTCGCCGTCGTTGCCGCTGCAGCCGGCGCCATCGCTGTCGCCGTCGTTGCCGCTGCCGCCGGCGCCATCGCCGTCGCGACGGCAGCGTGCGATGTTCCAGCCCGCTGCGGCAGCGCGCCAGCCTCAACCCCGCCCCGCCCTCCCCGCCTGCCGCCGCCCTCCGCCCTCGCCCTCCCTCGCAGCTGGAGAACTTCCTGCTGTCCAGCCGCGACCACGACGCCCGCGTGGTCCTGATCGACTTCGGCCTGTCCAACCGCTACGCTGCCGGCAGCGGGGAGCACGAGCTCGCCGACTCGCTCACCAACTCGGCCGAGCAGCGCGGTGGCACTATCCGGAAGATGACCACAGTCCTCGGCACTGCCTACTATACGGCTCCCGAGATCTTGGCCAAGGCTCCCTCCTACTCGGAGGTGTGCGACGTCTGGTCGCTGGGGGTCATCGGCTACATGCTGCTCTCCGGCTCGCCCCCGTTCCGCGGCCGCACCGACGCGGAGATCCTCGAGCGCGTGCGCCGCGGCCGCTACACGCTCTCCACGCCCGTCTGGCAGGGGGTCAGCGACGAGGCCAAGTCCTTCGTTCGCGCCTGCCTCAAGTACAACCCGGAGCGGCGCCCCACGGCGGTGGAGTGCAGGCGCATGGCCTGGTTCCAGCGGGTGGCGGAGCAGGCCGCATCCTCCCCGCCCGGCCGCCGGCCCGACCTGGACATCGTCCGCGCCGCCATGCCAGTGCCCGTGCGCGCCGCAGCCCTCCGCCGCTCCATCCGCCACGGCGCGCTTGGCATGCCGGGGTCGGGGTCGCCTGCCGGCGACGATGGCGCGGGCTCCGTCACCGACTCAGCGTCCAACACGCCCCGGGCGGGCGGCGACACGCCCCTTGGCGCCGAGGCCTCTGCCAGCAGCCCGGCAGCGATGGCCGCCGCAGGTGGGGCCAGCGGCGTGGCCGGCGCCGCCAGCGCGGGAACCGACGCGTCCGACCTCAGCGCATCCGGGGGCACGCTGACGGGGGCCGCGTCCGAGACTGCCGCCGCGGCCCCCGCCTCGCCCACCGACGACGGCTTCAGCGCGCTTCTCGCCCGCCAGATCGACCCGCACGTGGCGGCGGGCCTCCAGGACTACGCGGAGTCGTCCAGGCTCAAGCGGGCGGCGCTGGCCGCCGTGGCCTTCTCCGCCGCGCCCGAGGAGGTGGCGTCTCTCCGTGACACCTTCTGCGCTCTCGACTCTGACGGCACGGGCATCCTGTCGCTGCGGCAGATCGCCGACGCGCTGGTGCGGGGCTCGCGCCCGCCCATCGCGCGCGAGGACGCAGACGCCATGGTCACGCGGTTCTGCGCCGACGGACAGTCCGTCATGGGATACTCGGAGTTCCTGGCCGCAGCCATGCCCCGCTCGGTGCTGCTCTCTGAGCCGCGGCTGCGGGAGGCGTTCGGCCGCCTCGACGCGGACGGGACCGGCTTCATCACCGTTCCCACCCTCAGGGCCCTGATGGGGGACCTGTACACGGACGACGAGCTCGCGGGCATGATCCGGGAGGCGGACAGCGACCAGGACGGGCGCCTCTCGTTCCAGGACTTCCAGGGCGTCGTGCTGGGCCGGCCGCCCGTCGTGCAGGCCGGGGAGGCCCCCGGCGAGGGCGAGCCTCTCGCCGCCGCCGCCGCCGCCGCCGCCGCCTCCGTGACAGCCTGACGCGCTCGCAGCGCCCGCCCCGGCAGCCAGCTGTCCGCGCGCCGGCGTGCCGCAGCGCGCGCTCTGGCCTCCCTCGGCACGCCCAGCGCTCGCGGATCGCCTCCGATTGATCGTGCACTGTGGTGCTTTCCAGTCCCGTGCGCAAAATATAGAAGTGTAGCATTCAGAGTGCTGCGTGGAGTGGGTGTTGTGAATTATTAGGGCCAGATTTGGGACGTTCCAAGCTCTGCACGGTCGCAAGTATGACGCCTCAGTTGACAGCAAATCACGGCCGCTGCAAGCCACCTTGGCGTGCGGCCAGCCCGCTGGTCAGCAGCCAGCATGTCCACGGTCCGCCGCTCTGGGTGAGGCCCGCCCCTGCCCAGCGAAAGTGACGGCTTGTTGAGGCGGCTTTGGCCCCCCACGCCGGCGCAGTGCGTGCTGCAGCGCTTGCGCCGCGGTCGCAACGGCCACGCTCCCGGGATGCCGTTGCCGCGCCGACTCGCCCTGGCCGCGGCCCCTGCGAGCGACTGCGCTTCCGCCCCTTTTTTGTGCTGCCTCTGTGCACGCATCGCAGACGAATGTCCACGAGCCGGCGAGTCGGGACACAGAGCCGCGCTCGCAAGAGCAAGCCGGCGGCGGTGAGACCGCTTGGCCCGCAGTGCGCAGTTCGCTCCCCGCCTTGCCCTCCTCTCCCCCCCCCCGTCTTTCTCCCGCTCCGAATCCTCCCTTTGCCTCAACGAGCAGCCGCATCAAGCTAAGCGCCCCACCTCCCCGCCCCCGCCCCTTCCCAAGAGGGCACCGCGCTCGCCAAGGTCGAGCCTCGGCAGGTTGCTCCCAAGCCCGCCGCAACAGCTGCCGACACCAACATGCTGCTTGGTTGCTGGCGCCCTCGCTTGCCTTGCCCGCAGTCGGACCGGCCGGTGCTCCTGGACGAGTTCAGGAACGACGTGACGCCCCGCAGCCTGCTCATGGTGGGCCAGGAGATTGGCGTGTCAATCGCAGCGCCGCCCGGCGGCAAGGTCCACCCGCTGGACGTTGACGGCGGCATGGAGGAGAGCTTCGACGACGTGGCTTCTGTTGGCGGGTTCTCAACGGGCGCGCTGTCAGCGCGGTCCGGCGGGACGGACGATGGTCGCGGCGACGACGATGACTCGCGAGATGCCGGCTCGCGGGCAGCCGGCGCATCGGCGCCGACAGCAGCCTCCGCTGCCGCGGCCGAGGGCGACCGCTGGGACCGCCAGCGCGCCGTCGTTCACGACGAGCTTTCCGCGCCCATCGCGCTGCCCCCCGGCGTGACGGGGCGGCCCGACCTGCCCACCGCGGCGCAGGCTTCGCAGGAGGGGCTCCTCTCCCAGTATGTGGACATCGTCCTCTCCGAGACCGAGACCACCACCGTGCTGGCTCTGCCGAGCCTGCTGGTGCCCTCGGGCCCGGCGGAGGACGCTGTGGTGGCGGAGTCGGAGGCGTACGCTGCGCTCGGGCAGAGCATCTCCAAGGGGGGCGACGCCTACGCCACGCGCCACGCGCAGACGTCTGCCCCGGCCAAGAAGAACAAGGGGGCCCTCGCGAGGCCCCCTCGCACGGCGGAGGCGGGGTGCCAGGTGACTGCGTGGGCCATGGCGGAGGAGGCACGACTCGGTGCCGAGGGCGAGGCCTGGGCGGATCGGGGCGGCGGGGACGTGGCGGCGGGCGGGGCGGCGGAGGCGGCGCTCCGGCTGGGCGGGGGGGGGCTCCACGGGAGCTTTGGCGGGGGCGGGGCGGGCGGCGCGGAGTCGCTCGAGGCCCAGGTACAGGGCGTGGTCGCCGCGTCGCTCACTGCGCCCGGCGCCACGCTGGAGGCGGAGGAGGCGGTGGTGATCGGCCCGGCGCTGGAGCGCGGCGCGGAGCTGGAGGGCAGCCGTGTGCCCGGCTCGCGCAAGCGGGTGGACGCGCGCCGCCTGGCGGTCCGGGTGTCCGTTGCGAGGGGCGCGGGGGCGGCGGGTGCCAGTGCCGGCGGGGGGGAGGAGGACGACGAGGAGAGCGTCACGGCGGGCGGCGGCGGCGGCGGCGGCGGTGGCATGGCCAGCGCCCGAGCCGGCGACGCTGGCGGCCGCCGGGCGGGTGCCGACCGCGGCGGCACGGGCAGGGCTAGCGGGTCCGGGCTGCAGAGCTCTTCGCAGTCGCTCAGCGAGTCCCGGCCAGTGGCCAGCACCACTGCCGGCGGGGCCGCCAAGCAAGCGGCCGCCGCGGCAATGGCCGCTGCGGCGGCTGGCCCGGCCGTTGAGGGGGAGGCCTTCGACGACGCGATCCGGAGGGACCCGAACCTGATGGACGCGGTCACTCGCAAGCAGGCCGAGGCGGTCATCAGGGGCAGCGAGTCTGGCCGGCTGCTGGCCAGCATGAGGGCAGTGGAGCGCGTGCTGGTGCAGGCCAAGAACCATGCCGCTCACCGGCTCTACCGGGCGCCGGCAGGGTCGGGGCAGGCAGCCGCGCTGGTTGAGGAGCTGGAGAAGGAGGAGGCAGCCGCTGCTGCTGCGGCGGCGGCTCTGACGGCTGCGACGGCCGCGGCGGCCACAGCGGCGTCGGCGGGCGCGGCCTCTGCAGCCTCCGCGGGCCGCGGCCTGGCAGGCAGCGGGCTCGGTCACAGCGGGGGCGAGGATGACGACGACGACGACGACGACGACGATGATGACGACGATCACGCAGTGGCGGCCACTGGAGCCGGCGCCGGATCCGGCAAGGGCACTGGGGCCGGCGCCGGTGCCGCTGGTGGCGGTGCCGAGTCATCTGGGCGCGGCAAGGGGTCCTCCAAGGAGGGCGGGGGGGAGCGCAGGGTGGGCTTCGCCAACGCCGAGGACGACGCGGCTGGCGCGGAGGCGGAGGGGCTGGTAGAGCTCTGGTCGTACGCGCACGCCGACATCACGGCTGCGGGGCTGGCCGTGACGGCGGTGGCGTGGTCGCCCGCGACGCCCAGCGTGCTAGCGGTGGCATACGGGCCCGCCCGCTTCGCGACGGAGACGAGAGGCTGCCTCTGCCTGTGGTCTATGAAGAACCCCTCCAACCCCGCCGTGGCCTGCTGGCTGCCGGTGGGCGTGACGGCCATCGCCTACTCGACGTCAGCGCCCACGCTGCTCGCCGCCGGCTTCTACGACGGCCGCGTCGCGGTGTTTGACACGAAGCGGCTGCTCGACTCCGCGAGGACGGGCGGCAAGGGCAGCGGTGGCGTGCGGCCCGACGCCATGAGCGACGGCCTGCAGAGCGGGTGCCACTCGGAGCCGGTGTGGGAGGTGGTGTGGGCGGAGCGCGCCAACGGGCGGGGCGAGCGGCTGGTGTCGGTGTCGTCCGACGGGCGGGTGAATGAGTGGAGCACCGGCAAGGGGCTCGAGTGCCACACCATCATGCAGCTCAAGGCTGCGCGGCACGGGGCCGGCGAGGCCGGGGCCACCGGGGCGGGCGACGCAGCCGCTGGCGGGGGCAAGCAGACGGCTCTGCCGGCGGCGGCCGTGGAGCGCGGCGCGGGCCGCGGCATGTCCGAGACGGCCGGCGGGCAGACGCAGCGGGCGGTTTCGCGCGGGGCGAGCGGGCTCTGCTTTGCCTTCATGCCGCCGCCGCTGGACGTGAGCAAGTACCTGGTAGGCACGGAGGACGGCTTCCTTCACACCTGCTCGGTGAGCTACGCGGCGCAGTACCTGGCCAGCAAGCGGGTCCACGACGGGCCCACGAACAAGGTGCGCCTCTCGCCCACCGACCCGATGGTCTGCCTCACCTGCGGGGCCGACTGGACGGTGAAGCTGTGGGTTCTCGGCGACGAGCTGGGCCTGGTCAAGACGTTTTCCGTGCCGGACAGCGAGTCGTCCGTGGTGGACGTGGCGTGGTCCCCGCAGCTGCCCACGCGCTTCGCCTCCGTCACGGAGGGGGGCCAGGTCATGGTGTGGGAGGCCGACGAGATCATGCCCGTGGTGCGTCGCTCCTTCACGGAGGAGGTCACGGTGCCGGTGGAGCTGGCTGGGGCCGTCGCCGCGGGCGGGGGGGGCAGCGCGGGCGCGGTCTCAGAGCTGCTGGGCGGGAAGCTCAGCTCAAGGGCCGCGGCCGCCGCTGCCGCCGCGTCGGGCGCCATGGCCGATGGCGACGAGGAGGATGAGGAGGACGAGGAGGCCGCTGCCCTCTCGCGAGAGCGCGCCGCCGCCGCCGCCGCCGCCGCCGCCTGCCGCACGGTCACCCGCCCCCGCCGGTTCACCTGCCTGGCCATGGCGCCCACCGTGCCAGTGCTGGCCGCCGGCGACGCGTCGGGCAGGGTGAGCGTGTTCCGCCTCATCGGCTCGCCCGAGCCCCCGGCAACGGCTGCGGAGGCGCACCACCAGCTCGAGTCGCGAATCTTCGGGGAGGAGGAGGAGGAGGAGGAGCGCTGACGAGACGATGTGTGTGTGTGTGTGTGTGCGAGCGCGTGGCCGTCGAAACGCGGGTGCGGGCACTCTGCCGCGAGTGTCGAGATAGCGCGCCTGGCCGCGCCTCTCGTTGCGCAGTGTGGCGGGTCGGCGGGAGGCTTGCAAGTCCCCAACAGTAGTTGCTTGCGCCCTGCAAACCGCGCCATGCCCGCTGCCACACGGCCTCGCCATCGCGCCGGCAAGCAGCAATCGAATCGCGCGGCCATCCCAAGGGGCCGTCGCCCCCCACCCCCCCACCCCTCCCCTACTGCCGCCTCGGCCTCATAGGCACGCCAGGAGCGTGGAACCCTTGAGCGCAGCCATCACGTCTTCTCGAGACGTCGTCACACGCACATGCCGCCGCCCTGGCGTGCCGCTTCGCGACCTCGCAGCTCTGCCGGCAGAGCCCGACACCGACACGAGCCCGGACCCCTGGAGGCGCTCGAGGAGGGGCAGGAAGTCGTCGGCCGCCACTCTCGCCAGCAGCTGCTGCCTGGCTAGCAGGGAGAAGGCCGTGCGGAGTGCGTCCAACGGCACGCTGCGGGCGGACCCCGCCTGCTTGGCCGTGGCGCGGAGCGCGGACACCAGCAGGGCCTGCGCCTGTGCAGGCAGAGCCGCGACCTCCTGGACGACGGATGACGTGGCAGCCGCCGAGCGCATCGCGCGGGCCATGTCCGTGAGAGACACCAGCGACGCAGCGGGCGCAGCGGGCGCGCAAGGGGTCGTCGGAGGCGAGAGGGCCGCGGGCGAGTCCTGAGGGCCGCGGGCAGAGCCAGCAACGCCGCACGCCAGGCGGGCGGCTGGGCGGCCGGCAAGCCGGGTTGGCGTGCTGGCCGACACGTCGGCCTGGCCGCGGCGGGGCGTCGATGGCGGGCCGTGCGCCTCAGTGCCGTCCGTCTCCTCGCCAGCGCGGGCGCCCTCCTCCACTGCGTCGACGTCCTCGTCTGCGTCGACGTCCTCGTCCAAGTCGACGTCCTCGTCCAAGTCGCTCTCTTCTGGCTCCACGGCCTCGTCGTCGTCGTTGTCGTCTTCCTCGTCGTCCCGGCGTCGCCGCGCCGCTCCAGCCCCCCGCTCGCCACTGCCTGCGCCTCGCCCCGCGACAGACCGAGACGGGGCCGCACCCGGCTCTGAGTCGCGCGCCCGGAACAGCCGACAGCGTAGCTTGGCCGGCGTCCCGCGATCGCCTCCCGGGCCCTCCTCACGGGGGCGCTTGGTCGATCGCGGGGCTGGCTGTGTTGCCGGCCGCGAGGAGGCGCGCTGCCCCACCGCGGGCTCGTCGGCGGCAGAGCTGGTGCGTGCCTGCCATCGCTCCACGGCGAGAGACTGCTCCGTCGCCCTCTCCACGTCCGCAACGCCGCCGCCTGCCCGGGCCAGCGCCGCGAGCAGAGCCGCGCGCAACGAGGCCACAGCCCGCCTCAGGTCGCCGCTTGAGGCTGCCACGCGACGCCCGCACAGCTCCAGCGCCCGGGGGTGAACCACGCACCGCACCGTCTCCGCGTCGGCCGCCGAGAGCCCGGCGCGAGTCGCCTCCGCGGACGCCGTGCCGGCGACGGGGGTGGGGGGCGTCGGGGGCGCAACGGCCGCCTCTGGCGCGGCGTCGCCTGCGCTGCGCGACGGCGTCCTAGGCGGGCTCCCAGCGCGGCTGCGCTTGGGGGTTCCCGGGCGGTCAGCCGGGTGGCGCCGCCTGGCCACAGCTGCAGCCCGGAGCGCGTCCAGCGCCCGCTCCAGCCTGCTCGCTGGGCCGCTGCCCCCGGCGAGGGCGCCGCCGCCCGTGGCAGCGGTTGCGGGCGGCAGGCGCGCGGCAAGACGCGCCGCGGTGGAGGCGAGGCGCGCGATCCTGACCGCCCTGGCCACGCGCGAGGCCAGCACGGCGGCCAGCTGGTCTGAGCTGTAGGGCGCGAACGCCACGCGGGCGGGGCGCAGCTCGACCGGCAGAGCCGGGAGGTGCTTGTCGACGAGGCCGACGGCGTTGGCGACGCCGACGACGGCGCAGCCAGCCACGGCCCCCCTGCTCTGGGCGGCTCGGCTGGCGCTCTCCAGAAGCCGGTAGACCGCGCCCGTCTTGCGCCAGGCAGCGGACGGGGCGGCGGCCGAGCGGCCGCTCCCCGCGCAGGTGGGCGCCGCCAGCATGGCATCCATCTCGTCCACGATTGCCACGGTGGGGGTGCCGGCCCGGCAGCGGGCGGCCAAGGCAGCCACGAGCTTGCGCGCTGCGGCGGCCGTGCCGCCTTCCGCCGAAGCCGCCGCGGGGTCGTCGCGAGCGTCCATCGGCAGGGGGCTGGCCAAGCACGCGTCGTACTTGCCCGCGACCAGCTCGGCCAGGCGCACGAGCGTGGCTGCAGGCGTGGCGTGCATCATGGCGTTCACGTACACGACGCGGGCGCCGCGCCGCTCCAGCTCGCGCTGAAGCAGCGTCTGCGGTGCCCAAGGGGAGCGAGAGGGAACAGCGCATCGAGTCGGATTCGGCTTCCGGGGCGCGTGCGCGCAGTCCGCAGCGCCTGGTCGGGCTCGGCGCGGGGCGCTGGGCGCCCAGGCTGCCACTCACGAGCGTTGCAGTCTTGCCCGTTCCAGGGCTGCCGCACACGAATGCCGTCGCGGCCTCGCGCCTCCCGTCCATGCACGGGGCCAGAGCGCGCTCGATGGCGCGCCATTCTTCTTCGCGGCAGGCAAGCGGACCCGCAGTGGGATCCGCTCCCAGTCCAGCAATGGTGTGGGCAAGGAGCTCCCGGTCTGCCGCGGACCCGGCGCCGCATCCGGACATGCTTGCTGGTGCTCGCGGCCTGTGCCCGCGGCGTGGGCGGCTGCGAGCGTGCGGGGCCGTCGAGTGCGCCACATTGAAACAAATTGAATCGCCCGCGCACTGGTCGCCCGGCGATGCAAGCATGGCAGAGCCGAAGCAGAGCCGGACGCAAAGGCTCGGGCGCGTCGCTCGCCGTGACGACTGGGCGCTGAGCGCGGCCTCGCGCCCACCCATCTGCCAGGTGAGAACGGACGGGCCCGGCTCCGTGCGTTGCTTGCGCCCCTGTCGTGGGGGGCGCTTTTCGGCGACCGCCTGGCGGCGCACCCGGCTGGCCGGGCCGCGCGGCGCCGCTGCGGTTTGGCCCGCAACCCCGCTGCCTTCGCCTTGCCGCGTGCTCTTTGCTGCGCAGAGGGAGCGCAGACCGAACATCATGGCCGCCGCCGCCGGAAGCTCGATGATCCTCCAGTCCACCCTTGAGGCCCACGGCGACTGGGTGACCGCCATCGCCGCCCCGGTGCACACCGAGGATGGCCTCCCGCACAACGACATCTTCATCTCCGCCTCCCGCGACGGCAAGGCCGTTGTGTGGCGCGTGACCGGCGATGCCGCCGTGTACGCCACCCCCGAGCGCTCGCTCGAGGGCCACGCGCACTTCGTGCAGGACGTGTGCCTCAGCGCCGACGCCAAGTACGCCCTGACCGCGTCTTGGGACGGCACCATGCGCCTGTGGGACCTCAGCACCGGCAAGTCCGTGTACACCTTCAAGGGCCACACCAAGGACGTGCTGTCCGTGTCCTTCAACCCCGAGAACACCAAGATCCTCTCGGCGTCGCGCGACCGCTCGATCCGCCTCTGGAACGTGCTCGCCAAGCAGATGGCCGTCATCGAGGGCCCCGCCTCGCACGGCCACACTGATTGGGTGTCCTGCGTGCGCTTCAGCCCCAAGACCGACGACAACATCGCCGTGTCCGCCGGCTGGGACAAGGTGGTCAAGGTCTGGCGCGGCGTGTCCGACCAGCAGTACGCCCTCCAGTCCAACCTCGTTGGCCACACCGGCTACCTCAACACCGTGACCGTCTCCCCCGACGGCTCCCTGTGCGCCTCGGGCGGCAAGGACGGCATCGCCATGCTGTGGGAGGTGAACGCCGGCCGCAACCTCTACTCCCTCGACGCCAAGAGCGTGATCCACGCCCTTGTGTTCAGCCCGACCCGCTACTGGCTCGTGGCCGCCACCACCAAGAACATCACCATCTGGGACCTCGAGACCAAGGCTGAGGTTGCCACTCTTGACGTGGAGTTCGAGGGCCTCGGCGACCGCGCCCTCCAGCCGTACTGCACCTCCCTGTGCTGGAACCACGACGGCACCGTGCTCTTCTCCGGCTACACCGACAACAAGGTGCGCGTCTGGAAGGTCGGCAGCGCCTGAGCGCCCGCACGTCGTCGCGTCAGCTGTTCGGGCCGCTCGGCCGCGGCCTTGCGCCTCGCGGACGCGCGGCAACTTCCCGCGCTGGAACTGAGCAACGAGCCCTGCAGATCGCCGCACTGCTGTGCCCGCCACCCCGAGGCTTGCCTCCGGGTCGCGCGTGAGCTGTGCCGTCCTGTGCATGGGCCTCAGCCCAGTTGATGGCGCTGGTTGTTGGCCGCCACGTGAGCGCTCGGCCGAGTCCGAGCGACTCCGCGCATCGTTGTTCCGCCCGCTCCCCCTTCCCCCCCCCACCAACGAATCCCTCTGGCCCAATCGACCTGCCGCGGACGCAGTCCGCCCAGCCACACGCACTTCAAAGCCGCGGAAACTTGCCACGCGACCATTCCCTTGCACTGCCAGCAGAGCTGCGCAAACGGCGGCCGCGTCGCCGCCTGCTCACAGCTGCACGCGCGCACCGGTGCGGCCCCGGGCCAGGTCGGCAGCCATGATGCCGCCCAAGACCGCTGAGATCATCGTGCCGCTGCGCTTCATGCTCACGGTGGGCACCCTGATTGCCACACTGCTCGTGTACTTCCACAGAGTGAGAGCGCCGTTTTGTTCACCTGGCCAACAGCGCGCAAGCCGTGGTCCTGCGCCGGGCTGATGCCCCCGCTTGCATTGGCAAAGTGGGTCACCTGCTGCGCTCCGCTTCGTTGGGTGCGCTTCCGCGGTTCGCCGCCCCGCGCAGGCAGACAACGTCGCCGTTTCAGTTGCGGGCAACCCCACAACCGCCGAGCTGCAAGCAGCCGACGCGAGCGTGCTTGCCGCGTGGGCAGTGCAGCTCATCTGCCTCGCCATCTCCTTGACAGGCCTGCTGGGCGGGTTCAGCATGTTCATGCACGGCGTGGGGCTGCTGCAAATCGTCTGCCAGCTCGCGGCGGGAGTTCTTACCTGCCTCTTCATCCTCGGGTCTTGGCACATCGCGGCCCTTTGGTACATCACGGGCTTCCTTGGCATAGTGCCTGCAGTGGCCGAGACGGGCATCATCGCCACGGCCCTCGCCTGCAGGTCGCAGCGCCAGTGAGGCCGGCGGGAGGCGGCGCATGCAATTGTGCTGGCGCTGCTGGCGTGCCAAAGCGCGCGTGGATTGCGTCGGTGCGCGCTGGTGCGTGTGAGTGCGTGTCCAAGGCTGACTTTCGTAGCGGAATCGGTGCCCGAAGATGAGCCGCCCGCGGAATAACATCTCGTTGCAGTGGTGCGGCGTGGAGCCGGTGCACTGCCTTAACACCCCGCCCCCCCCCTTCCCGCCCACGCACGCACTCGCACGAACACGCATACGCAGCCCACGCACGCGCACATCGACCCGGCACCGCTCCTCCCGGCGCTCCAGGCCAGGCGCAGGGGGGAGGGCGGCTCAGGCCTGCGCACGACGGCCCCGCGATCGCCTGGGGATGGCCTGGCGATTGTGCGAGCAGCGTCGCACGGGATCCCTCCCTGGGCCCGCCCCATTGCGCTCAGCCATCGTCAGAGCCGCGCCACAGGTGTCCCTGGCGCTGGGCGCCGACTAGCATGGGGTTGACGCCCTGGAACGCGTCGGGCGGGCGCGGGCCGGGCGGAAGCGGCCTGCGCAGCGCCGGGGACACGTGGTCTCGCCCCGCAGCCGCCGCGCCCCGCTCGTACTCTTGGTGGCGGTGTTGGTGTTGGTGTTGGAGGTGATGGTGGAGGGGGGCGGGTGGGTGGGGGTGCTGGTGCGCCACCACGGTGAACTTTGCGTCTGGGGGCGGAAGCTGCACGGCGTCGTGCCCGTGGCCGCCCCACACGCCCGACGGCGCGAAACCGCCGTGCCTATCCGCCATAGCGGGCATCGACTTGGCGGAGCGCAGCCCGTTGCGCTCGCCCGGGGTGTCGACGCGGCCCGGCAGGTCGAGGTTGCGGGCGGACCCGCCCGCGCCATCCTTGCTCCCCGTACGGAAGCGCGGCGGAAGGGCCTCCGGCTCCGCAGCAGCCGCGTCGGTGTTGTCGTGCTCGATGGTGTCTTTGAGGAGCTGGAGCTCCAGCAGGTTCCGGTGAATCAGCCGGCAGGTGAAGACGAGCGCGAGCCCCACGGCGCAGGCGCAGCCGTTGTACGCGTAGGGGGCGACCCACTCCTTCGGCTGGAGAACCCATGCGAGGAGGAGGCCAACGACTGCGACCACGAGCACGGCCCAGCGGTTGCAGGCCGTGGCAGACACGTCCATCGACTGCGCGGAGCCGTAGCGCCACAGGGACACGCCGATGACGAGCATGAAGCAGATGGACAACGCCTCTGGCACGATGTCCACGACGCGGGAGAGCGAGAAGGCTCGCCCTCCCGGCGGGCTGAAGGCCGCGGACTTGGACGAGAAGCGCGAGGTGTGCGTGTAGGCTTCGGACGAAGGGTCGAGGATGTACTCGGCGTTGGCCACGGTGGAGACGAACACGAGGACGAAGGCGAGGAACCAAACGGAGTAGCGGAGGAGGGAGGAGCAGGCGCCCTCCTTCTTGCGGTGGCCCTGGTCGAAGGTCATGCAGCAAAAGTTTGACGAACGCTTCTTCCGAATCACGTACGCCAGCTCGAACCCGGCGAGAAGCTGCAGCGGCACCGACAGCGCTGCGGCAACGGCGAGGGCAATGCGGGGCAGGAGTGCAGGGCAGTGAGCGTTGCACGGGGGGGGCACCGAGGCTCGCGCCGGAAGCGGCAACAAAGCGGGTGGCTTGTCGGCCATGGGCGCGGGGGCTGCGGGGGGACTCACACTGGAGGGCGTACCTGGCCGCCAGAAGTCCTGCCAAAGAGGCCCACGTCGACGCCTCGAGGGTGAGGGCGATTGAGATGTTGTCGAACGCAAACAGCGCCAGCAACGCCGGCTGCGGAACGTAAGTGCAGCGAAAACAACGCGAGACGGACGGCGCAAGTCGATGATGTGTCTCCTGGTGCGCCTGCACGACGGCAACTGGCTGCCTTTCGCCCGCATCTGGCCCTGCGAGCTGACCGCCCAGAGCCGGGCAGGCGCAGCAGCGCTTGCACGGAGCAACCGCGTGCGGCCGAGCCCGCCACCTGGCTGGTCCCACTCACCACGAGCACGAAGCCTGGCATCGACGGGTGGTAGGCTGCCAGCCCAATGGATAGCCCAACGGCCACCACCATGACGCCAAAGTAGACGTAAAAGAGCCACGCTAGGCCGGCGGGGGGGGAGTTCATCTCGGCTGCCGTCTCCGCGCCAGCTGCAGCCGCCCCCTCTGCGCGTCGGCAGGGCGCACCCCGCGGCGCTGGCTCAAGGCGACAGCAAGCAGTGACGAGGCGGCGCGGGGGAGGTCCGGCTGGCCGTCTCCGGGCGCGGGTGGGCAGTCCGGCGCTTTCAGGCCCGCAGGTCTTTGCCGGAAAATAGAGCCTCTGCGATCGTCGACGGTCGGAGTCGGAGAGCGTCGCAGCCCTGCCGAGGAGCGCGATCGGACCGACAACGACACGCTGTGCGAGCTCCCACGCCGCCGGGCCTTCGTCTCCGGAGGCGGACCTCGCCCAAATACTTCCCCCTCGGCAAGGGCTTGCGGGTAGCGAGGAGGGCCGGCCAGCGCAGCGCCCGTCATTGGTGCATCACGCACTCTCCCACCGGTTCGCTTTGTGTCGTTGCGACCCGAGGGCTTTGAATGCCTCGCTCCGCCTCCAAGAAGCGCAAGCCCACCGGCTCCGACGGAGGCAATGGTGCTTGGCAGGCCTGGTCCTCTGACAAGTCGCAGCAGCGCACGGCGGCGGAGCACCTCGCGGCGAAACGTCGGCTTGCAGCCGTCGGCCGCGCGAAGCGCGAGCGAGAGGAGGCCGAACGGCGCCACCGCGAGCTCCGGCGCGAGCTAGACCGCAAGTACGCAGCAGAAGCCAAGCGAGAAGCCCGCATCCGGCGGCTCTTCGAGCGCAGCGCCTCGCGGCCACGGCATGCCAGGTCCCGGACAGCAAGCCCGGCAAACTTGGGCGCCGTGTCCGTGTCCACGACCGAGTCGGCCGCCAACCGGGAAAGCGCACCTTCTGGCGGTGGCTCACCCTCTGGCGCTCGCCGCTCTCCGGCCAAGCGCCGCAAGCGGGGCGGCAGGTCCGCGACTGCGCTCCGCCGCAAGCGAATTGACCGCCTGATGGAGTCGCCCCTGAACCAAGGCCTGCGCGACGAGTACTCCACAGCGGTCGCAATGGAGTCTCAGGCGCATTGGCAGACCACCGTGCCGCCGCGGGCGTCCGGGCCGGCCGGCCAGTTCAGCGCCCCTGCGCTGCCCGTGATTCGCCGCACTGCTGCCCCGGGCGCACGCCCATCCGACGCCGAGGGCAAGTGGGACGACGACCACCGACTCGGATACACTGCCCCTGTCGGCTCTGGGGCGCATGCTGGGGGGCACCCGCGCGGGCGTGCTGGCCCCGTGGAGGCCTGGCCATTCAGCGGGCCCGACGCCGACGACGACGGTGCCACCCCCGACGCGGCAGCAGTGGGAGGCACGGCCCGCGCGCGAGTGCCGCACAGCGCCACTTCAGCGGACGAGGAGCCCCTCCGCCGCACGCTGAGCAAGCACGCCGCCTCGGAGACCGCCCTCCCCCGCCGCTCCGGCAGGCAGGGCGCCGCTCTGGACGACTGGGGGGCGGACGCCGCTCTCGCTGCGACCATTGCGTCACTCCCACGGAACAAGGCCGGCCACCACGTCCTCATGGATCCCCGGCGGGTCGTCAAGCCCACCCCAGGCGAGGCCCGCCGGGCGCGACGCCGGCAGCGGGACGGGCTCGCGGCCGTGGACGCGCAGGCCGCCGGTCACCCCGAATCCCCGCCGCTCTTCACGCCTGTGTGGACGGGGGACCTTCCTGCCCTGCGCAGGGCCAAGGCTGCTGCTGCGCGAGACCGCGAGCTGCGGCTGGCCGAAGCGCAGGCCAGGCGCCACGCAGTGCAGGAGGCGCGGCTCAGAGCCGAGCTGGAGGAGCGATTGCGCGTCTCTCAAGAGCGCGAGGAGCGCCTCAGGAGGAGGGAGGCAGGGCTTCGAGCCCAGCTGGCCGCCGTTGCAGACTCGCGACGCAAGCCAACGTCCCGTGGCGCCAATGCCGCGAGCCCCCAGCTGTCAGGCTCCAGCGGCACGGAACTGAGTCCCGGCATCGGCCCCAGGAACCAGCACGACGCTCGCACGCGCGGTGGGGCCCTGGAGGCGGGTCCGCGCGGCGAGTCGCCCGTCAGTGACGGCGGGGGCCTGCCGCCACACTCCGGGGTCGGCCCTGAGGCATCGGTGCGCTCAACTGCTGCCGTGGCGCCCATCTCTGGCTGGGACGCCACGCGCACAGTCTCTGGCCCCAGTGGAGTTGTGCCGCTGGGCGCATTGAACGGGTCGATGTCTGTTGCCAGTGGCAGGCGCGGCAGCGTGGCCAGCTCCCGGCACCGCGTGAGACGGGATGCCCGACCCCTTTCCTCCGCCAGCTCATCTCGCAGCGGGTCTGTTATCCCCACACGGTCCGGAAGCCGTGCGAGCAGCAGGTGTTCCAGCCCGCAGCTGCAGGATCCTGAGCCACAAACAGCACGCGATTCCGGTTTCGCTGACCAGCACGTCAGGGCCTCGGACCAGGACAGGCAAGAGTCGCAGCCCGATGGTCAGCCGAGGCCCGGCTCCATTGCAACGCCAACACCTTCGTCTGGGCCAAAGCCTGCGTCGGCTTCGGGCAGCGCGGCCGGGTCCAAGGCGGGCTCCGTGGCGGGCGATGCTGGTGCGTCGGAGGAGGCCGATGCTGCGGCTGAGGATGTGGCCGGGTCCAAGGCAGGCTCAGTGCAGGGCAGCGCGGCCGGGTCCAAGGCGGGCTCCGTGGCGGGCGACGCTGGTGCGACGGAGGAGGCCGATGCTGCGGCTGAGGATGTGGCCGGGTCGAAGGCGGGCTCAGTGCAGGGCAGCGCGGCCGGGTCCAAGGCGGGCTCCGTGGCGGGCGATGCTGGTGCGACGGAGGAGGCCGATGCTGCGGCTGAGGATGTGGCCGGGTCCAAGGCGGCCTCAGTGCAGGGCAGCGCGGCCGGGTCCAAGGCGGGCTCCGTGGCGGGCGACGCTGGTGCGACGGAGGAGGCCGATGCTGCGGCTGAGGATGTGGCCGGGTCCAAGGCGGGCTCAGTGCAGGGCAGCGCGGCCGGGTCCAAGGCGGGCTCAGTGCAGGGCAGCGCGGCCGGGTCCAAGGCGGGCTCAGTGCAGGGCAGCGCGGCCGGGTCCAAGGCGGCCTCAGTGCAGGGCAGCGCGGCCGGGTCCAAGGCGGGCTCCGTGGCGGGCGATGCTGGTGCGACGGAGGAGGCCGATGCTGCGGCTGAGGACGTGGCCGGGTCCAAGGCGGGCTCAGTGCAGGGCAGCGCGGCCGGGTCCAAGGCGGGCTCAGTGCAGGGCAGCGCGGCTGGGTCCAAGGCGGGCTCCGTGGCGGGCAGCGCGGCCGGGTCCAAGGCGGGCTCCGTGGCGGGCGATGCTGGTACGACGGAGGAGGCCGATGCTGCGGCTGAGGACGTGGCCGGGTCGAAGGCGGGCTCAGTGCAGGGCAGCGCGGCCGGGTCCAAGGCGGGCTCCGTGGCGGGCGATGCTGGTGCGACGGAGGAGGCCGATGCTGCGGCTGAGGACGTGGCCGGGTCCAAGGCAGGCTCAGTGCAGGGCAGCGCGGCCGGGTCCAAGGCGGGCTCAGTGCAGGGCAGCGCGGCCGGGTCCAAGGCGGGCTCCGTGGCGGGCGATGCTGGTGCGTCGGAGGAGGCCGTTGCTGCGGCTGAGGATGTGGCCGGGTCCAAGGCAGGCTCAGTGCAGGGCAGCGCGGCCGGGTCCAAGGCGGGCTCCGTGGCGGGCGATGCTGGTGCGTCGGAGGAGGCCGTTGCTGCGGCTGAGGATGTGGCCGGGTCCAAGGCAGGCTCAGTGCAGGGCAGCGCGGCCGGGTCCAAGGCGGGCTCCGTGGCGGGCGATGCTGGTGCGACGGAGGAGGCCGATGCTGCGGCTGAGGACGTGGCCGGGTCGAAGGCGGGCTCAGTGCAGGGCAGCGCGGCCGGGTCCAAGGCGGCCTCAGTGCAGGGCAGCGCGGCCGGGTCCAAGGCGGGCTCCGTGGCGGGCGATGCTGGTACGACAGAGGAGGCCGATGCTGCGGCTGAGGACGTGGCCGGGTCCAAGGCGGGCTCAGTGCAGGGCAGCGCGGCCGGGTCCAAGGCGGGCTCCGTGGCGGGCGATGCTGGTGCGACGGAGGAGGCCGATGCTGCGGCTGAGGACGTGGCCGGGTCCAAGGCGGGCTCAGTGCAGGGCAGCGCGGCCGGGTCCAAGGCGGGCTCAGTGCAGGGCAGCGCGGCCGGGTCCAAGGCGGGCTCCGTGGCGGGCGATGCTGGTGCGACGGAGGAGGCCGATGCTGCGGCTGAGGACGTGGCCAGGTCCAAGGCAGGCTCAGTGCAGGGCAGCGCGGCCGGGTCCAAGGCGGGCTCAGTGCAGGGCAGCGCGGCCGGGTCCAAGGCGGGCTCCGTGGCGGGCGATGCTGGTACGACGGAGGAGGCCGATGCTGCGGCTGAGGACGTGGCCGGGTCCAAGGCAGGCTCAGTGCAGGGCAGCGCGGCCGGGTCCAAGGCGGGCTCCGTGGCGGGCGATGCTGGTACGACGGAGGAGGCCGATGCTGCGGCTGAGGACGTGGCCGGGTCCAAGGCAGGCTCAGTGCAGGGCAGCGCGGCCGGGTCCAAGGCGGGCTCAGTGCAGGGCAGCGCGGCCGGGTCCAAGGCGGGCTCCGTGGCGGGCGATGCTGGTGCGACGGAGGAGGCCGATGCTGTGGCTGAGGACGTGGCCGGGTCCAAGGCGGGCTCAGTGCAGGGCAGCGCGGCCGGGTCCAAGGCGGGCTCCGTGGCGGGCGATGCTGGTGCGACGGAGGAGGCCGATGCTGCGGCTGAGGATGTGGCCGGGTCCAAGGCGGCCTCAGTGCAGGGCAGCGCGGCCGGGTCCAAGGCGGGCTCCGTGGCGGGCGACGCTGGTGCGACGGAGGAGGCCGATGCTGCGGCTGAGGATGTGGCCGGGTCGAAGGCGGGCTCAGTGCAGGGCAGCGCGGCCGGGTCCAAGGCGGGCTCCGTGGCGGGCGATGCTGGTGCGACGGAGGAGGCCGATGCTGCGGCTGAGGATGTGGCCGGGTCCAAGGCGGCCTCAGTGCAGGGCAGCGCGGCCGGGTCCAAGGCGGGCTCCGTGGCGGGCGACGCTGGTGCGACGGAGGAGGCCGATGCTGCGGCTGAGGATGTGGCCGGGTCCAAGGCGGGCTCAGTGCAGGTCAGCGCGGCCGGGTCCAAGGCGGGCTCAGTGCAGGGCAGCGCGGCCGGGTCCAAGGCGGGCTCAGTGCAGGGCAGCGCGGCCGGGTCCAAGGCGGCCTCAGTGCAGGGCAGCGCGGCCGGGTCCAAGGCGGGCTCCGTGGCGGGCGATGCTGGTGCGACGGAGGAGGCCGATGCTGCGGCTGAGGACGTGGCCGGGTCCAAGGCGGGCTCAGTGCAGGGCAGCGCGGCCGGGTCCAAGGCGGGCTCAGTGCAGGGCAGCGCGGCCGGGTCCAAGGCGGGCTCCGTGGCGGGCGATGCTGGTGCGACGGAGGAGGCCGATGCTGCGGCTGAGGACGTGGCCGGGTCCAAGGCGGGCTCAGTGCAGGGCAGCGCGGCCGGGTCCAAGGCGGGCTCCGTGGCGGGCGATGCTGGTGCGACGGAGGAGGCCGATGCTGCGGCTGAGGACGTGGCCGGGTCCAAGGCGGGCTCAGTGCAGGGCAGCGCGGCCGGGTCCAAGGCGGGCTCCGTGGCGGGCGACGCTGGTGCGACGGAGGAGGCCGATGCTGCGGCTGAGGACGTGGCCGGGTCCAAGGCAGGCTCAGTGCAGGGCAGCGCGGCCGGGTCCAAGGCGGGCTCAGTGCAGAGCAGCGCGGCCGGGTCCAAGGCGGGCTCCGTGGCGGGCGACGCTGGTGCGACTGAAGAGGCCGATGCTGCGGCTGAGGATGTGGCCAGGTCCAAGGCGGCCTCAGTGCAGGGCAGCGCGGCCGGGTCCAAGGCGGGCTCCGTGGCGGGCGATGCTGGTGCGACGGAGCAGGCCGATGCTGCGGCTGAGGACGTGGCCGGGTCCAAGGCGGCCTCAGTGCAGGGCAGCGCGGCCGGGTCCAAGGCGGGCTCCGTGGCGGGCGATGCTGGTGCGTCGGAGGAGGCCGTTGCTGCGGCTGAGGATGTGGCCGGGTCGAAGGCGGGCTCAGTGCAGGGCAGCGCGGCCGGGTCCAAGGCGGGCTCCGTGGCGGGCGATGCTGGTGCGACGGAGGAGGCCGATGCTGCGGCTGAGGACGTGGCCAGGTCCAAGGCAGGCTCAGTGCAGGGCAGCGCGGCCGGGTCCAAGGCGGGCTCAGTGCAGGGCAGTGCGGCCGGGTCCAAGGCGGGCTCAGTGCAGGGCAGCGCGTCCGGGTCCAAGGCGGGCTCAGTGCAGGGCAGCGCGGCCGGGTCCAAGGCGGGCTCCGTGGCGGGCGATGCTGGTGCGACGGAGCAGGCCGATTCGGGTGCCAGTGAGCTTGCTTCGGCCATCAAGGACGCTTCTTCACAGCAGACCTCTGCCGTTTCGGATGGCAAGCGCGACATCGGGCGTGTTAGCCCAAGGTCCATTGTCTCGCATGCCTCGCAAGGGTCGATTCACCATCCACCGCCTCCGCCACGGGGTGCAAGCAGGCCTCCAAGCGCTCGCCCCGCGCGCCCAGCTGGCATGCCCCCAGCATCATCCGCCAACCGGGTGTCTCCGCTCGACCAGTCCGTGGCTTTGAGCTCCTTCTTCAGCCGTGTTGTGCTCGCTGACGAGCCTCGCGAGGTCGCGAACCAGGAAGGGCCAGTTCGTGCGAACAAGGCTTGGACTCGGTATGGTGAGGGCGTATGGGACCAGCTTGAGGCTCGCTATCCTGGCCAGACGGCTGCGTTCCGCCCTGTCCAGCGATCCTCTGCTGCTGCGGAGCACGACCCGGGTTCCATCGCTGGACCAGAAGCATCCATTCCCGTGGATCGGAGTGATCAACCTGCTAGGAGCCAAGGTCAGGTTGAGGAGGAGCGAGAGAGGCCCGTCAGCCAGCAAGAAGCCTCGCCAGCGTTGGCCGCAGAATCCCAGCCTCCTATCGATCCGCCAGCTACCGTTAGCCAAGAGGCGGAGGACTCGGCTGATGCTGCCTGCGACGATGCCGGTGTGGCGAGCTCTCCCGGCGCCGCAGCCGTGGAGGAGGCACCCGGCGCCGCAGCCGTGGAGGAGGCACCCGGCGCCGCAGCCGTGGAGGAGGCACCCGGCGCCGCAGCCGTGGAAGAGGCACCCGGCGCCACAGCCGTGGAGGAGGCACCCGGCGTCGCAGCCGTGGAGGCGGCACCCGGCGCTGCAGCCGCGGAGGAGGCACCCGGCCAGCAAGAGGCTGCGGCGCCCGAGCCAGCCGTGGAGGGTGCGCAGCCGGTCACGGTGTCGCAGCACATCGAGGGTCTCGGTCGGTTCTTCGCGGACGTGGTGCTCGCCAGCAAGCCTCGCGAGGAGGCGGTCGCGGAGGGTCCGGTGCGCGCGAACAAGGCGTGGGCGCGGTACGGCGAGGGGGTGTGGGATCAGCTGGAGTCCCGGTTCGCGGGCGAGACGGCAGGGTATCGGCCGATGCCGCGGGCGGAGGAGGTCCGCCAGGCAGCCCCCGGCCCGGCAGCGGAGGAGGGCGATGCCGGTGTGGCAAGCCCTCCCGGCGCCGCAGCCGCGGAGGAGGCTCCCGACCAGCAAGAGGCTGCGGCGCCCGAGCCAGCCGCGGAGGGTGCGCAGCCGGTCACGGTGTCGCAGCACATCGAGGGTCTCGGTCGGTTCTTCGCGGACGTGGTGCTCGCTAGCAAGCCTCGCGAGGAGGCGGTCGCGGAGGGTCCGGTGCGCGCGAACAAGGCGTGGGCGCGGTACGGCGAGGGGGTGTGGGATCAGCTGGAGTCCCGGTTCGCGGGCGAGACGGCAGGGTATCGGCCGATGCCGCGGGCGGAGGAGGTCCCCCAGGCAGCCCCCGGCCCGGCAGCGGAGGAGGGCGATGCCGGTGTGGCGAGCCCTTCCGGCGCCGCAGCCGCGGAGGAGGCGCCCGGCCAGCAAGAGGCTGCGGCGCCCGAGCCAGCCGTGGAGGGTGCGCAGCCGGTCACGGTGTCGCAGCACATCGAGGGTCTCGGTCGGTTCTTCGCGGACGTGGTGCTCGCTAGCAAGCCTCGCGAGGAGGCGGTCGCGGAGGGTCCGGTGCGCGCGAACAAGGCGTGGGCGCGGTACGGCGAGGGGGTGTGGGATCAGCTGGAGTCCCGGTTCGCGGGCGAGACGGCGGGGTATCGGCCGATGCCGCGGGCGGAGGAGGTCCCCCAGGCAGCCCCCGGCCCGGCAGCGGAGGAGGGCGATGCCGGTGTGGCGAGCCCTTCCGGCGCCGCAGCCGCGGAGGAGGCGCCCGGCCAGCAAGAGGCTGCGGCGCCCGAGCCAGCCGCGGAGGGTGCGCAGCCGGTCACGGTGTCGCAGCACATCGAGGGTCTCGGTCGGTTCTTCGCGGACGTGGTGCTCGCTAGCAAGCCTCGCGAGGAGGCGGTCGCGGAGGGTCCGGTGCGCGCGAACAAGGCGTGGGCGCGGTACGGCGAGGGGGTGTGGGATCAGCTGGAGTCCCGGTTCGCGGGCGAGACGGCGGGGTATCGGCCGATGCCGCGGGCGGAGGAGGTCCCCCAGGCAGCCCCCGGCCCGGCAGCGGAGGAGGGCGATGCCGGTGTGGCGAGCCCTTCCGGCGCCGCAGCCGAGGAGGAGGCACCCGGCCAGCAAGAGGCTGCGGCGCCCGAGCCAGCCGTGGAGGGTGCGCAGCCGGTCACGGTGTCGCAGCACATCGAGGGTCTCGGTCGGTTCTTCGCGGACGTGGTGCTCGCTAGCAAGCCTCGCGAGGAGGCGGTCGCGGAGGGTCCGGTGCGCGCGAACAAGGCGTGGGCGCGGTACGGCGAGGGGGTGTGGGATCAGCTGGAGTCCCGGTTCGCGGGCGAGACGGCGGGGTATCGGCCGATGCCGCGGGCCGAGGAGCCTAACCCAGTGACTATTGAAATCCACGAGTCAAGTTCTCAAGCTCCAGCTGCCGATTCAGTCGCGTCGCCCCAGTCTGTGGCGTCTGCCGGGGGCGCGGACGCAACTACGCCGATGATGAAGTCGCCTGGGTCCAGCCTTCGGATCGAGGCTGAAGCGTCTAAAATAGGCGAGGACGGACCTGCAAAGGACTCGGCCAGCCGCCAATCGCCTTCGCCGCAACCCAAGCCCGTTGCTCTGAGGGTGCCAGCATCGCCAAGTACGCACGTGGACGCCCTGGCTCGCTTCTTCGCTGACGTCGTGCTGGAGGATTCTGTGCCGGAGGTCGCCTCTGCGGAGGGCAAACTGCGCGCCCAGAAGGCATGGGATCGCTTCGGAGCGAAGGTGTGGGATCAGCTGGCCGCCCGTTTCCCGGGACGCACTGAGCCATATCGGCCATCGACAACCCCTGTTCCTTCCCTGCGTGTGGGAAAGTCTACCGACAGAGCCACACCGCTTGCTGAGCAGGCCGCGCATGAGCGCAGCCTTGCCTCGTTCTTCGAGCGCGAAGTCTTGGGCTCCGACGGGTCTGACCCGGACATTGCGGCAGAGGCAAGGCGCAGGGCAACCTTGGCATTGACCAAGTACGGCCTGAGCATTTGGGGGTCGCTGGAGCGCAAGCTCCCCGGAAAAGCGAGGCCGTATCGCGACCAGGCGGAGGCGGCCATTGCAGCCGCCAAGCACCCGACAGCTGGCGCCACGCCCCAAGCGGCTCTGGGGCCTAAGCCGGGCAGCTCTGCATCGGTGCCTGGGGCCGGGCTTCCGCCGGCCGAGCGACTCGCCGCTGCCCAGCTCCACCTTCGCGACGTTGTCGATGCAGAGGCGCGTCGACAGGGGGACCCATCGCCGTTCAGGCGACTGGCCGAGCTGAAGCAGCCGGCTCGTCATGTGCTGCTCACGCTCGGGGGCATCTGCGTGTGTCTGGGCCACTCGACACGCTGGGGCGCAGCCCAGGAGCTTCTCAAGCGCCCTGACACAGTCTCGCGCACTCTGGCTGTGTCAGCCAAAGCCATCGCGGCGGACGACGCCAAGAGGGATCTGCTGAACCGCATTTCCAACGGGGGCGAGCTGGTTTCCTCAGTGTTTGCCGGCACGGCGGACGAAATGGTTCGCGCCGTGGCCTCGTGGCTGACTGCTCTCACGGAGGCTGCCAACGCCATTGCGTAGCCCAATGAGCGACGGAGTTTACAGTTAGCGAGCCACCAAGGATCGAAGACGCTTGCGCGCGAGGGTTGGAAAATCTGTCAGCGCTGCATTTGTTGTTGTTTGTTTTGTGCGCTGCGTACGTTTTGCTTCAGCGGGTGTAGATGCTGTGCGCGTGCTGGCCGCTTGAGCGCGATTGCCAAATTCCTTAAGCGCTGCTTGCGGGCCGGGTTCGCGTGGAGAGTGCGCGCAAGTCAGACGGCAACGCGGGACTGGGGCGCGACGGAACCGAGTCCAGCTGGAATTTTGTCACACTGAACCCGCGCTGGCCAGAGCCCAAAAGACAGGATCCGGGGAGCACTCATCAGCGCGGGGAGGGGGCGGTTGCACATCGACACAGAAACTTGAGAGTCGGGCTGGCCCGAGCCACGCGCATCGCGGGGCAACGAGCCGCCTCATGAGCCAGCCCGACATGCAGAGCAGCGCTCCGCGCTGGAGGGCAGACTCCAAGCAGCGTCGGGAAGGTGAGAGGGAGTCAACGGCTGTTCAGTCGTCGCGAGGCCGGGGGTGGCCGCGGCGCGCTGCTGCGCCGTCGAGGCGGGGAGAGTCTCCGCTGATGGGCGTGCCCGCACCCACCATCAGTCCGGACGCGTCGGCGATGGAGGCACGGCTGGCCATGGCAGCTGCAGGGAGGCTGAGGCCGGTGACCGACTCTCCGTCCACGCGGCCGGGGCCGTCGAGGAGCGGCGTCGTGGGCGTGCCGAGGAGCGATGGCGAGCTGATGAGGAGGCCTCCGTCCTTGGCGCTTGCGGCAGCGGCGGCGTCCTCGGCGGCAGCCCTGTCCTTGAGCTGACGAATCATCGCCTCTGGGAGGTTCAGGATGGGGAGCCTCGCCCTTGCGTTGACGATGAGGAGGACGATGCCAGACACGATTCCGCACCCCGCGAAAGCCGCAAAGGTGAGGCTGACACACTCAAAGTCCTCGGGGCAGATGACCTGCATGCGGCTGATGACGAGGGGCACGACGGCGAGGCCAAGGTTTTGCGCAGCGGTGGTGAGGCCGTACGCCGTTCCGACGATCTCCTCGTCGACCACCAACGCGATGGAGGGCCAGAGGGCGGCCGCGTAAAAGGAGTAGGCGAGCCCCATGAAGACGAGGCCCACCAGCGGCGTGATGGAGGAGAGGCCGAGCAGGAGGTGGACGCCGGTGATGACGAGGGCGGAGGCCAGGCAGAACACTGCGCGCATGCCGATGCAGTCGATGAAGGCTCCGAGGAAGGGCGAGACGAGGCCGGCGGTGGTGTAGGTGACGGCCATGTAATAGTTTGCGGTGCCGGCGGTGATGGTGGGCCAGCGAGTCACGATGAAGTCGGAGGCGATGTTGTTGAAGGGCAGGATCGCGCAGTAGGTGGTCACGCAGGAGATGGTGAGGATCCAGAGGGAGAGGGGGAGGCGCAGCACGGCGCGGAGGTCCACCTGCTCGTCGTCGCCGGCGCCGTCGTCGTCCTCGACTGCTGCCACTGCAGCCAGCTCGGTGGGGTTGACGCCGTCGGTGGCGGCGTACGTCGGAGCGGCAGAGCCGAGGAGCGCGCCCGCCTCGGCCTGGTCGCCCCCCGTGAGCATGAGGCGCGAGGCGCACCCAGGGTCGTCCTCGGGCGTCGCCGCGGCCTCGTCGGCGGCGCGCTTGCCCTCTGCCAGGGTCCGGCGCGCGGTGCGGCGGTTATCCTTGAGCACGACGGAGGCGCGCCGGTCGATGATGAGAACGGCGATGGCGCAGGCGAAGCTCGCCAGGCAGATGAGCGCCCCGGACCAGAGGGAGAAGGCCAGGCTGGTGCCCTCGGCGATGGCAGGCGAAGCGGCGTCGTTGAACACGGAGCCGAGGCGGGCAAGCGCGAGGTTCAGCCCCAGCGCCAGCGCCAGCTCCTTGCCGCCGAACCACTTGGCGATGAGGCCAGACATGGTCACGCTGAGGGACTCGCCACCCAGGCCGAAGATCACGCGGCCCGTGATCATGACTGCCCATTTCGTGTGGGTGCCCGGCAGGGTCATGCCCAGCGCGAACACGCACTGCCCGATTGTGACGAGGAACGCAAAGATGGCGTTGCCCAGCCGCAGCCCCATGCGGTCAGAAAAAATGCCGCCCAGCAGCGGGAGGATCACGTTGGGCCACGAATAGGCGCTGTACAGCCACGAAAAGAGGTTCTGGTACTCCTGGTAGGAGATGCGCTCCTCAACGGGAAGCACCGGCCCGGGCGGGGAGGCGCCGGGCTTGAGGTACCCCGTGAAGTAGTATTGCATCTGCGACGGGAACAGGGCCAGCGCGGGGCATGCTGGCTTCGAGCGTATTGCAGCGATGGGGGCAAGGCTCGCCGCGGGACCGCCGCAGTTGCCTGGTTGAAGAGCGCACTCACCCGAAGGTTCAGCGCCGCCGGCTCATCATACACAAAGTAGCTGCGGCAAGGCAGTCAGCAAAATGACACGCACAGGGCAGCGGGCAGGCGCGTGAACGGGCGCGAGCCCGGCGCCGCGCGCTGCGCGAGACAAGCTGGCACAGGCGTTGGCGAGAAAGCTGGGCGACTGGTTTTTGCGGCGAGGAGCTCACGAACCGACCAGCCCGATGCACAGGAGCGCAAGCACCAGCCACCGGATGAGAAGCTCGGGCCTCCGCAGAGGGAGGGCGGCGGGCTTGCCCATCGGCCCGGAAGCAGCGGTGCTGTCCACGCGCTTCGGCAGGAGCTCGCGACGCTGCAGAGCGGCTGGGCGGCGACAGCGGCAACACTCGCGCCTTCGCCCAAGCCTTCGAGAGTCCGGCGGCCGACGAGCGCGCTGCCACCCCGTCCGCCATGGCGGTGGCCAGCGGGCTCCTTGCTCGGGAGACGGGAGACCTGCGCGCTTCATCGTGAGTCGGCAGGGCAAGCGCGTCGGCAAGTTGCCCCCTCTCCTCCTACTCCGGCCGCTCACACACCCGCCCCCGCACAGGGCTGGCGCGACCTGCTCAGGCGCTCGCATGCGGCAGCCGCATGTGTGACGGAGCCACCCTGCAGGGCCGTCCACAATGTTGCTTTGGCTGCAGAGTCTGTCGCCGATTCGCCGGAGCCAGGACTCAGGCGCTCGCGCGCGGCAACGCGTCCCCAGTGGTGAGAGCGAGGCAGGGGCGGACAGTGATGGCGGTTCCTGCCCCCGGGGAGGCACGTGTGCAGGAGGTCAGACTGCAGCGAGCATCGCGCCTGGTTCTGAAGCTGTGCGCAGGTGCTTGACCGCCTCTCGAGCGGCATCACATCGCTAGAGTTCGATTCGGTGCAGCAGCGATTGTGAGCCAGCGCCGCGTGCGCGTTGGCATTGGCCAGCCAGCGCCCGGCCGCGCCCCGCTGCGGCTGCCGCCGCCAGTGAGAGGCCGCCCACGTCGGCGCGCGACGCCTCGTCTGGTGTGTGCGACGACGCCCCAAACCCGCCCCACACACAACCGCCCCCGTCTCTGTTCGCCATTGCTACGCGCCTCTCGCTTGCGATGTCGGGTGTATGGCTGCAGCCTGCTGGCTACGACCGGCCGCGGGGAGCTGGCGCTGTACGACGTGGAGGCCGGGGCTTCGACGCGCGAGCGGCTCGCCGCTGGAGGCGGCACGCAGGCGCGCAGGCAGGCGCGCGAGCGCGACGTGGAGGTGCTGGGGCTGCGAGGAGGGCAGCTGCCAGCGGCCAGGGGGGCCCTGCGGCGGCGAGCGGCCGCGCGAGAGGAGGAGCGCGGGGCGATGGAGGAGGCGGAGCGGAGGCTGGACTCCGCTGGCCGGGGCGGGGGGCACGCCGGTGCGACGGTGCCCCGGGATGCGTGGGCAGCTGCGCCGACTGCGTGGCGCCGCGACGAGGACCGAGCGGTTGCGGAGCGGCGGCGGCTCAAGGCGATGGCCCGTGCAACGGCGCCCTGGGCGGGGCACGAGGGCAGCGGCCGCCTGCGGTCAGCAGGCCAGGCCCCAGCCGTCCTCTGCGCGGCGTGGTACGGCGTCGACTCTGGTCTCGTCGTGACTGGCTCGGCCGACGGCAACATTCTCGCGTGGGACGTGGCGGCTGGGCTGACGCTGGGCGGCAGTCTGGGCGTCGCAGTGGCGTCAGCATGGGCGCCTGGGCCCGCGGAGCAGCCTGCGGTGTTCAGCCTGTCCATGCACGCGCCGCACAGCGCGGGGCCGCTGCGTGCAAGCGTTGCCATGGGGCGCGCCGAGCGGGCGGTGCGGCTGCTCGACCTGCGGAGTGGCGCGGCCACGCACTCGCTGGACGGGCACAGCGGGGACGTGCTGGCAACGGCCTGGCACCCGCAGCGAGAGCACGAGCTTGCGAGCGGGTCAGCGGACGGGGGGGTGCTCGTTTGGGACGTGCGGCTGGGCGGGACGAGAGCCTGCTTGGCGCAGATGGACCTGCTGACGCGGCGGCCCACGCTCGGCGGAGGCGGGGGCGGTGGCGGGGGCGCGTTTGGGGCGCCAGGTCAGCCCGGGGTTTCGAAGCGGGCTCACAGTGGTCCGGTCACTGCGGTTTCCTGGGGCCTCGCCGACGGGGCCGGCGTGTTTTTGCTTTCCGCCGGCGGCGACAGCTGCGTGAGGCGCTGGCGCGCTGAGGCGGGTTGGATCGAGGGCGGCAGCTTTGAGGGGCTCGACAACGGGCTGCAGCGTGGGACGCGGCTGGCCGTGGTCCCCACGGCGTCGGGCGCTTCCGGTTCCGGAGCCTGCGTGTTGCACGGCTGCACGGCCGGTGACATTCGCGCCAGGACCGGCCGCGGCCTGGCCGACCTTGTTGGGGGCTCGGCCGCCGACGCAGGGGCGGCTCACGGGGCCAGCGGCGGTGTTGTGTGCTGGGACGAGTCGACCGGAGCGCGCCTGGGCAGGCTGGAAGGCGCGCATGTCGGTGGCGTTACGGCGCTTGCGGCGAGGGGCGGCGGCGGCCGAGAGCTGGTTTCTGGCGGCGAGGATGGCGCGGTCGTGATGTGGCGGCCGGGCTTTTTGTTGGCGGGGCGCGGGCCCGCGCCCTGGGAAGCGGGGGCGGCGGCAGCGGTCCCGGTGCGCGCTGCTTCCCAACGGCACGGCAGCTCCGGCCGCCCTGGCATTCCGCCCTCGCAAAATCCCGCTCCCGCTGCGGTGCGCGGCGCCGAGGAACCAAGGCCTGGCCACCCCCGCGAGCCGATGGCGAGTGAACATCCTCTGGAGGACGACTGGGAGGGGATGCCGCAGGGCGCTTCCGTGCAAGACGCAGCTGACGCCGCGGCAGCCGCCATCGCGAGCGCGCGCCAGAGGCGACTGGGCCATCGGCGCGGCTGACCGGCGCTGCCCCCTCGCCGCCGCCCGGGCGGCTGCCGCCCCGCGCGCGCAGCCCACCGCCGGATCGGGGCCTCGGGCCCTTCTCTTTTCTTGTCAGCTGGGCTGCTTGCGGGGCCAGACGCTGATGTGACGCTGACAGCAAGGCGAAACGCTTGCGCTGGACTCCCAATCCGCCCAGAACACACCGCACTCGTCACTCGAAACTCAGTCAGCGGACCAGCGGCGATCACCCGCTCGCCGACTCCCTCGCAGCTCGGCGGCCAGGAGCCCCCCCGGGCGCGATGCTGGCGGCGCAAGCCGGGTCAGCCCCGTCGCTGCACGCCCGGGACCGACCAGCTCTGCGCACGCCGAACCGGCGCACGGCAGCTGGCTCGCCCCACAGCAGCGCCTCTAGCGGGGCCGCCGCCCAGGCCCGCCAGTCCGGACGGCGCCTCGCGGTGCACGTCCCCGGAACGGTGAGGTCCGCCGTGGCTGCGCTGCCCAGGGGCGGCCCGTGCACGCGCCGGCCGCTCCGACGGAGCCTTGCCCCCGTCCCGGCGCCTTGTCGGGGCGCGGGGGAGCCCGCCCGGCGCCACGCGCACCCCGGAGCCAGGGCCCGGGCGCCCCGTGCCCTGGCTCCGGGAGCCGCGAAGCCCCCGCGGCCCGAGCCGCCGCGCCGGGCCGGCCCGGCTTGCCGCGCAACTGGCGTTGCACTGCTGGCGGCT
Source organism: Cafeteria roenbergensis (assembly GCA_008330645.1). NCBI lineage: Eukaryota > Bigyra > Bicosoecida > Cafeteriaceae > Cafeteria > Cafeteria roenbergensis. Next base: position 61,117 of record VLTN01000084.1, read on the forward strand.
ACGTTTGCCACGGGAGTGACTTCAGCGCTGCCGCCCTGCTTTTTTGCCCCGCGTCGGTCGGACCCGCCCCGCAGACACTCGGCCCCATGGCCCTCCAGGCGGCCCGGCACGCGGCCTACCGCGAGCTGGATGCCCTCCTCCCGCGCGACGGGTGGAATTTGGCGGCCGTGGGCGGCTCGGCGCACGTCAGTGCCGAGTTGCCGGCGGACGTCGCCGTCCCGCCCGGCCAGTCCGGCTCTCGGCGGTTCCCCAGGGAGCTCTCCGACGTGCTGTGCGAGGCATTCGCCCTCACAGACCGGAAGATCATCGTTCCCACGCCGGACAGCAGCCCGGACCGGGCTTGGACGGCGCAAGAAGCGGGGCAGCTTGTTCGCTGTGTCGCGCTGAGTTCTGAAGTTGCCCCGTTTGACACGTCGGCTTTTCGCGCCGCTGACGCAACCTCCAGGGTGCTGGTCCCGGGCCTGCACGCCTCCAGCAGGTCTTGGAGGGGGATGGTGAGGGCGCGCACCCCGTTGCCCGCGTACCTGGCGCTGGCGGCTCACCAAAGAATCGTCTCGATGGCCCGGAGAGACTCCGAAAACCGAGAGCTCGCGGTGGCCGCGGCGCTCGAGGCCTGGAGCGCCGAGTACACCAGGCAAATGCGTCTTGTGCGCTCGACATCGTCGAGCGTGGCCCCGACGCCAGCGGCATCGGAAAGCGGAGTTGATGCGGCAACTTCCACTTCTCGGAGTGCCCTCAGCCGCGCCGGCAGCGACATCATCTCCATGGGCTCAGCCATGGTGTCCAGCCAAGGCGGCTTTGCTGCGGCAAGGGGCCACGTCTCGCCGACCACGGCCAGCGAGGCCGGCTCGCAGTCGGGCGTGTCGCTGCTGCGCAGCAGACTTTCTGTGGACACGGACGCCCAGCCTGCCGCCGCTTCGGCCGTGGCCGCGCGCGAGCTCCGCACGGTCCTGCGGTGCTTCTCGCCGATTCGCTTGGGCGATTCCCTGACCCTGTTCGTGGGAGGAGACCCGACGCTGCCGGCCGCGTTCCGGTCCAGCAACAGCGCGAAGCGCTTCCGCGCTGCCATGTCCGCCGGCCGCGCCGAAGCGGTCCCGTCGAGCCCCCTGTCCAGCTCGAGCCCCGCGCGCGGCCGGAGCCACGTCGTTTCGCTCCCGGCCAGGGCCGAGCCGGGTCTCAGGCCCGAGCCCGAGGCCATCACCATGCTGCAGCTCCTGCGCTGGTGGACGCCCGCTCGAAAAATGAGCGACATGCACAGCGCCGTCTGCGCCATTCTCGAGGACCCGATGGACCTCCCCAGGCCCGTCAGCCCCTCGGGCTGCGGCAGATCGCCCGCCAGCTCGGCCAGGTTCAGCTGGGCGACGGGGTCGCTCGCGCTGCAATCTCCGCTCGGCCCGTCCCCCTCGGCGATTTCTGCCGCGCGGCCGTCCTTCATGTCCAGCCGCGCCAGCAGCCTCGCGCGCAGCATCTCCAGCGTCACGGGCGCGACGGACGGACCGGCCTGCTCGAGCGCGGCGTCCTCGGTTGGCTCGGCCAGGTCCTCGATGACCCGGACGCCGGCGCGCTCCGGGCCCGTCGGGCCCCAGAAGTACGCCGTGTCGTCGGTGCAGCACCTCTTTGACGCGCTGTGCAGGCGCCACCCGGACCTCGCCACCATCGCCGCGGACGAGCGGCGCCGTCCCCGCTACACTCACTTTGTCGCTGCCTTCTGCATCGGGGCGCTGCGAGGCCACACCGCCACCTTTGTCACGGAGCGCGACCTGCGCCAGTCCAACCTCGTCGAGGCCCTGGCTGCCTGCGCCACCCACAGCCTCGAAAAGCTCGTGCCCTTCGCGCCCGACGCGTTTGCTCGCTGCGAGAGCAGGTTCAACGGCGCCGTTAAGGCTGCGCTGGAGTCGGGCGTGGCCGGCGCGGTGCTGCCCTGCACCGGCGACCGGTCTTCGGAGCCGTCGGTGAGCGTGGACGCCTTCCTGGCGTTTCGCTCCAGCCTCTCGCTCGCTGCGGCGGAGGCAGAGACGGCGAACGCGCCCTTTGCCGCCGAGTGGGCCGTTCGCCGCGTGGCGTCAGGCCTCGCCCGCCCCCTGGCGAGCGGCCGCCCCGGATACCTTGCGTTCGACGACTTCGTCTGGCTCGCTCTGGCCGAGGAGGACCGCATGGCCGGCGCCTCCATCGGCTTCTGGTGCCGCGTGCTCGACACCGACGACGACGGCTTCATCGGCGCCCTGGACGTCGCGGCGGCAATGCGCCACCGCAAGCTGGAGGGGGGCCTCGCCGCGGCATGCGCGACGTCGGCCCTAGGCGCAGGCTCCCTCGCAGGCGAGGCCGCTGCAGAGGAGGCGGCCGAGTCCCAGGCCGACTGCGGCTGCTCCGCCCTCGAGCAGAGCACGGCCGCGCTCCTCCTGCGCGACTGCTTCGGCCCTGCCGGGTGCATCACCCCCTTCAGGGTGACCGCGGCACTGGTCCGTCGCCGGCGCTGCGGCGCCATTCTCTACAGGATGCTCATCGAGGGCGTCGCCGCCGGTGGCGCCGACTAGGAGTCCTGGCGCGGTGGCAAAGCTGCAGCAGTTGCAGCCGCATTCCACGCGTCCTCGCCGTGTGAGGCGGGCGGCTAGGGCGGCTCCTCGCTCCCCTCCTCTCTTCGTCGCGCGCGCGCGCTCTCTGTATCTCTGTTCGTGGCTAGGCCTGGCCGCGCGGTGCATGTGTTCGCTAAGTGTTTGGGCACGTCTCTACACGCACCTGGTCTGCGTGTCGGCGTGCTTGGGGGAAGGAGGAGCTCCTCAGACCCCGCGCATGCCCTCGCCCCCTCTGGTCCCCGGTCCCGCCTCGCTGGGCGCGGCGGCGGGAGGCACCATCTGCTCCCATCAGCCAGGTTTGCCCGGCGGCGCAGCCGTTCTGATGCGTTCAAGCTACGTAGGGCTAGTCTGCCTGGAGCCTTCTTATTGTTTATCCAAGCCCTGCTCTTCGTCTGCTGCTTTCTGGAACCATGCGTTCCCGGTTCCGACTGCTTTTGACATGAGCGGCTGCTAGCGCGCTGCGACGCGTGGTGCAAAATGCTTGCGTGTTCCACTGCTGCTTGCCGTGCGCAATGCTGTGAGCCCCACAGTCGCCTCCCGCGTCGCCAGCCGCGCCTGCTGCCTGGGCCAGCACCACGCACCAACCACGCCCTCGGGCGGATGCAGGGAACTGCGTGCAGAAAAAAGGCATACGCGGCCGGAGTCTGCCAGGAACAGTCGTGACGTCATCGAGGCCGGAGCAAACCAACCCGAATCGAATGACCGCAAGAAACATTGCGGGCGGCCGGACGTTCGCGCCCGTCGGCCGCCCTCCACTCTGCACCCGGCGAGCGAGAGGCCTCGTTCCAGCTGCGAACAGCATGACAGACTTAGGGCGGTGCGATCTCATCGTGCACTTGGACATGAAGGGGGCGCCCCCGCCGTGCAGCTACCTTGTGGAGCTCATGTCGCACTTTGCCGCGTGGGGAGCGACTGGCGTGCTGATCGAGTGGGAGGATATGCTGCCGTTCGAGGGCCCCCTGGAGGTTGTTCGGCACCCCGAGGCATACACCAAGGAAGAGGTGCGCCGCGCTCGCTGGGCCCTGCGGGCTGCGCGCCCGCGCGCTCGGCTGCTTTGCAATGCCACGTCCGGGACGTGGCTCGAGGCCGGCCTGCAACCGTGCCCGCAGACGCCGGCCGAGCGACTTGGCAGCGATGCGCGCGCATGTGCGCGGCTGCCCGTGCATCGCGCTGCCGCCCGGTGCGCCACGCGGGAGCCGTGCCGATGCTCGGGGCGCTTTGTTGGCGCGCGCAGGTTGGCCGCGTGCTTGCTGCAGCCAAACGCAGCGGATTGAGCGTCATCCCGCTGGTCCAGACGTTTGGGCACTTGGAGTTCGTCCTCAAGCATGCCCGGTTCGGCTCCATGCGGGAGGAGCGGGACAACTACATGGACCTGTGCCCCGAATCGGACGGGGCGCGTGCGCTGGCTTTCGAGCTTGTCCACCAGGTTGCTGCGCTGCACCCGGGCTGCCCCAGACTGCACATTGGCTGCGACGAGGTTTTCAGTTTGGGAACGCACGCGCTGTCGCGGGCCAAGGCCGCGTCTGCGGGGGAGGCGCGGCTCTTCCTGGACCACGCGGGCGCGGTGATGAACGAGTGCGCGCGCCTCGGCATCGTGCCCCTGCTCTGGCACGACATGATGGCGCACTTCGACGTGGACGCCCTGCGCCAGGTGGCCAAGTCGCGCGCCGAGGTGGTGGTGTGGAGCTACGGTCTCGACGTCGAGGACGCTGTTCCGGCTGGCATGTGGTCGCGCTTCCGCGAGGCGGGGCTGCGCGTGTGGGGCGCCTCGGCCTTCAAGGGGGCGTCCCAGCCGGATGCCGTCTGGGTCCCCGCGGCGCGGCACGTGACAAACCATCAGTCGTGGGTCGCCCGCGCGTCCCAGACCAGTCTTCAGGGCGTCATCCTGACCGGCTGGGCCAGGTTCAACCACACCGCCGCGCTTTGCGAGACCCTCCCGGCCGGCCTGCCGTCGCTGGCGCTGTGCATGGGCGTGCTGCGCAACGGCGGGTACAGCGACGGGCTGCGGCGCCGCGTGTGGGCGGCGCTGGGGCTGCCCGAGAGCCTCCCGCTGGTGCCCTCGGCAGGGGAGCTCTCTGGCTTTCACGAGAGCGGCGCGGACCCAGCCTTTCCCGGCGGGGCCGTGTTTCGGGTGCTCGCCGGACTCGAGGGCACGCGTCTGCAGCTGGCCCGCACGATGGAGAACCGGCGCCTGTTCTGCCCGCCGTACACGCACAGGCTGAGCCCGCCGCTCTGGCGGCGAATGGGCTGGCACGCGCGGTCGGCGCGCGCGGCGGTGGAGGCCATGCGGCGCCAGCTCACCCTCGCCGCAGTGGGGGTGCTCACGCCCGCCGGCCTCGCCGAGGTGCTCGGGGCCAAGTTCGCCACGCTGACGCAGCAGGCCGCCGACGTCAGCCGGGACATGCGCGGCCTGTTGCAGCAGCACTCGGGCTTGGTGGGGATGCACGACGTCGGCGCAGGCCGGGCTGCAGCGCCGCAGGATGACGACCACGACGACGACGACGAGGACGAGGAGGAGGAGGACGACGACGTCGTTGACGGGCTGGCGCGCTCTGGGGCAGGGCCCCGGGCAGGGGCCGGCCGCCCTGGCGTCGGCACGGCCGACGAGGACGAGGACGAGGACGCCGATGTGGACCCAGCGAACGGCTCTGCCGGCGGCTGGCGAGGCGGCTCTGCCGGGGGGCGCGCTGCCGAGGCGCCGGACGCGTCGCCGCGCGCCGTGCTTGCCGCGGTGGTGGGCAAGGCGTCAGGCCTGGGCCTTCGCTCCCGACGAGCGGCCTCGCTGCCCGGCTCTGCCAGCTCCGAGAGCTTCGAGGCCCAGCACCTGATGCTGGACCCGAGGTGGTTCCTGCTGGGCGCTCGGGCGGTGGTTCCGCCCCGTCAATCATCGGGCTTCGCAGAGCAGTCGAGCGCCAGCGGGGCCTCTTCCGCCGGTGCGGTCGCGACAGCCGCGCCAGCGGCTTCCGCCGCCGCCGCGCAAGCCGCCGCCGCCGCCGCGCAAGCCGCCTCGCCGGCGGCCTACGGCTCCCCCGCCCCCTTTGGCAGCCCCCACGGGGGCCCCGCTGCCGGCTCGCCCCTGCCTCCCGGCCCGCGCCTCTCGCTGGGACCGGGCGCACTGGCGCCGGCAGCGACCTCCCCGGCCCCTGCGCCCTTCGCAGCCGGGCCGCACGCGGAGCCGGCAGCCGCGCTCGCTGCCGCCGCGGCCCGGTCGTCGTCCGACACGGCTGCCTACGGCTCTGCCGCCGGCTCTGCCGGGATGGTCGTCCCCGCCAGCCCTGCTGCCATCGCGGCCGCCGTGGGCGTGGCCTCCACGGCGGCGCCCCTCGTGACCACCAGCATCGCCGCCGCCGCGTCGTCGGCGTCGGGTCGAGCCCTCCCGCCCCGGCAGACGTCGGCCTCTGTCGTGACGGCTCTGCCGGCCGCCGTGGTGGGCGCCTCGAGCGTTGCGGCTCTGCCGCAGTCCGCGTCCTTGGCCCCGCTGCCCGAGGAAGGGCACGTCCCCGCCACCCCGTCCCTGCCCGGCGTGCACCGCGTCCAGCTGCCGGACGGAGGCGCGGCGGCGGGCCAGGCGGCGCCCTGCTCGTCCTCGGCAGGCCGGCAGCCGGGACAGCCCGCCGCCGTGTCGATGGCCCTGCAACACGCACCGCCGTCCGTGGGCCGCCTGGCCACCGCCGACGACACGTCCGCGCCCTCCGCCTTTGGCACGGTGCCGCTGGGCGGGGGCACGCTGGCGGGCCAGGCCCCGGGAGGGCTCGTTGAGGGCGCCGCGCTGGGCGGGGCCAGCAGCGACCTCCCCTCCATGGACTGAGGCGCGCTGGGCGGGGCAGCAGCCTCGGGCCGACGGGCTGGGGATGTGCTGCGCAGGCCCGCCTCAGGCGAGACCGGTGGGAGGTGTCCGTTGGCCGACGACCGTCGGCCGGTGTGCGGTGCGCACGGACCGATTCGTGAACGCCCGCAGCCTGCCTTGAGCTTGGCGCGTGAGTGGGGGACGCTTCGTCAGGCAAGACAACGTCGCGCGCTCGCACCTGCCCCGCAGTCGTGAAGTGCAAGGTTGGCGCGGCCGGCGTAGCGAATACAGGCCGGTGCTCGACGGGCAGAGCTGCGCGCTTGCGGGCACGGGCGCGCGCACTCATGATAGGCACTGAAGCACTGGGCGCGGGGACAGAATCACGCGAAGGGGTTGTCGCCCGTGCTGTCGTCGTCGTCGTCGTCGGCAGCGGGCGACCAGGGCCCGGCGGCAGGCGCGGGCGCGGGCGCCGAGCCGGTGAAAGGGTCCACGTCAGCCTCGCTCACGCCGCCGTCCGCAGAGCCCGTGAACGGGGTGGCCTCCGGCGCGGGCATGGCCGCGGGGGGCGTGTACCCGCCGGACGCGGAGGGCGCGGTGGAGGCGCCGAAGTCGGCTCTCACCGGGACGGCCGGCTTGGCGGCAGCGGCGGCGGGGGTGCCCGCTGGGCCGCCCGCCTTGGCCGCGATGCGGGAGGCGGCCTCGGGGTTGTTGCGCAGGTACCTCTCTACCTCCTCGTCGGTCATCTTGGCGCGGGGGTCGGAGCGGAAGTACGGGTGGGAGCAAACGACGAAGGAGTTGACGAGCGCGTTGGCCATCGTCCCGATGCCCACGCCCAGCACCCACGAATAGGAGTACTCCCAGCTGTCGATGTCGGACTTCATCACCAGGCTGGGCGGGCGGTTGTGCAGCATGCCGAAGCACACGGCTCCCACGAAAATGAGGAACGCGAGGCGCCCCGCAAAGGTGAACATGAACCCGAACTGGCGCTTGACCCAGCGAGCCACGGGGCCCACGCGCAGCTCGAAAAGCACCAGCAGCAGCCCAAAGCAGGCCTCGTAAACCATCAAAAAGGTCCGAGTCACGCTGCCGTCGAGGATGAAGAAGGACTCGAAGGCTGCCACGCCCAGCAGAACGCCGTTTGTGAGGTTGAGGATGCGCAGAATCCACAGGATCCAGGGCAACGGGGTGCGGGCAATCCTGCAATCGCACACGGGGGTGAAGGCGGCGGGCGAGAGGGGGCTGAGGGGTCTTGGCGCGACGCAGGGGACGCGCAAGCCCAGATCGGCCTCGTCCGCCCCCGCGCTCGACCGGCAGCAGGCTGGGCCCCACGGCCTCGCAGCAAGGGCGCTGCCGCAGCGGATACGGCATCGCGCGCCTCCTCGCCCAGGGCCACCGGCCCGTGGCCGAGCGTCTCGGCGCCCGGAGGGGCGTCGCCCCAGAACTGCCGGGAAGCATCCGCGCTCTGGCGACCGCGCGCCCCAAGGCGAGCACGACGCGGGGTCGCGGGGCCAGCCCCCACCTCGAAGGCCGCACGCGCGGTTTCTAGTCTCCCAGGCTTGGCGATGCGGCGCGCCCGTGGCCAGACTCACGCATTCGAGAGCGCCCCAGACGCGGTCCCGACGGCTCCGGCGGTGGCGGTGAACGCGCTCCCCGCGGCACCAGCGACTGCGCCCACGGCAGACCGTCCCCCGGTGTCGTCCTCGTCCCACGGGTTGTCCTTGGGCGGGCCGGTGACCGGTGCGTTCGACATGGCCGCGGCGGCCAAGGGCAGGTGCTCGAGCGTCGTGGGGGCGTCGTCGCCTAGCGGAGTCAGTTTGTTGAATGCGGCGGCTCTGCCAGGCGCGTCCGCGTTGCCGCTCGTTGTCACGGGCCGCCGTTGCGGCGCAAGCGGCGCGACACCCGACCCAGACGCGCGCTTGGGGGTGCGGCACGTCGCGCGCGTGCCTGCTACCTGGTCGCTTCGGGAGCGGGAGGCGCCAGCACGTCCTCGCGCGGCGGCCGCAACCGGCAAGGTGTCGCCGCGCGTCCCGCTCACGGAGGCCGCAGTCGCGAGCGCAGCAGCGGCACGCCATGGCGGATGCCCGCGGCAGTCCTGCCGGCTGGCGCCGCAACCCGTTCAGTGGCAAGCGCGCGGACGAAGCGAGCCGTCCCCCGGTTGCGCATGGAGTGGAGCTCAGCGATGCCTCCGCACTGTCCCCACAAAGCGTGCAGGGCATCACGCAGCAGCGCAGGCGGCCTCTGCTGCGGTCGGCCCGCAGCCGTCATGACCTTGCGCGGCCCCATGCTCCGGAGTTGCGTGCCACGGGCCGGCCGGAGCAGTCCGCCGGCGGTGCGCTCGGCAGCAGCGCAGCGACCCCGTCGCCCGCGCGCTCGCCATTCGCCACCGGGTCCCCGCCGCGCTCTGGCCAGTCGTCAGCAGAGGACGCGGCCGCCCGCGCCGCCGCAGACCAGGGCCGGGACCGCCTCTTCCAGCAGAGGCGCCTGAACAGGCGCAGCATCGTCGCAATCCGGCAGCTGTCCGGGATGGACGCACGGGAGGCGGGCTCTGCAGGCAGGGCTGAGGAGTCCCACATGCTGGCGAACCCGCTCCACAGCGCAGGGGTTCGTCCCGGGGACGGCCGCAGCCGCAGCCGCAGCCGCAGCCGAGGCGGAGGCGGAGGCGGAGGCGAAGGCGGAGGCGGAGGAGGGGGAGGGGGAACTCCAGCAACGCCCCTTAGATCCGGAACCGACTCCGACGCGGACAGCGTCGGCCGGCGCCAGCGCCTGCAGGGGCCGAGCGACGCGGCGTCGTCCCCCGCGGGCACGCCAGCGCACCCAGCTCTGCCGCAAGGGGCGTCGGGGACACCGCCGCGGCCGCCGCGGCCGCCGGCTGCCAGCTCCCCAGCAACGCGCTCCCACCAGGTGCGAAGCGGCGCTGCCGCGGGCCCCAACCAGGCCTCTGCGGTGAGCGGGGCGCCGGGCGGCGGGGAGACGACGGTGACGAACCCGGCGGCGGGTCGGTCGGCGACGCCGCGTCCGCCGCCGCTGGCGCGCCCGCCGCGCGGTTCGGCCTCCGGGGGCGGCAGTTCAGCTGCTGGCCCTGCTGCAGGGGCTGGTGCCGCCGACTATGCGGGTCACGGCAGAGGCAGCGCTGGCGGCGGCGGCAGGGGTGGCAGCGGCAGGGGTGGCAGCGGCAGCCGAGCCCGGCCGCACCGCGCGTCTGTGCTCAGCGCTATATTTGGGGGCTTCACGCCAGCCAAGGGCAGGCGCGATGGCGGCGGGGGCGAGGACGGCCAGAGCAGTTTCTGGCAGGCCAGCAGCAGCGGGGCGTCGGAGCAGCGTCTCTCACTGCGGTCCATGGGGGGCGGGGGCGGCCCTCCGTCGCTGGGCGGGGCGTCCGCGGCGGCGGAGCGTGCGGCCAGGGCGGCGGGCCGCGGTGCCGGCGTGGGCGATGCTGCCAAGGACTCGGCAGCTGCCGAGCGCACGGGTGGCGACAAGGCGGTGCGTGGCGGGCTCGGCGGCGGAGAGCGCAAGACTGGATCGGACGCCGCTGCCGCCGCACGGCGGGCGCGGCACCGGCAGCGGCTGAAGGACGCTGTGCTTCTCAGCGGCACGCGCGCCGGCATCCCGCTGCGAGAGGGCTTGCAGAGCCTATTCCGGGTGCAACGGTACAAGTTCCTCGCCGAGGGGGCGCTGTTCCTGGCGCAGTTTGCGCTGCTGCTGTTCATCGTCACCGACGCGTTCGACGCGCGGTCTGCATTCTCCCAGGAGGCGGCTCTTGGCAACGCGGTGCTGGGCGCCGACCTGACAGCCGTGGCGTCGTTGGGTGACGTGTGGGACTGGCTGGACCAGTCGGCGCTGCCCGGCCTGTGGCCCACGGACCTCTACGAGGGGCAGCCGCTCCGCCCGCAGCAGCTGGGCATGGTCGCGTCGTACAACCAGCTCGTTGGCCCAGTGGAGCTGCGGCAAGCGCGGGTGGGGTCGGCGTCGTGCGACGACCGGCGGTTCCTTCGCTTCGGGCCCAGGTTTGACACGCCCGACGGCAGCTGTTACGCGGAGTTTGTGCCCGGGAAGGGTGCGTCGCCTGACGGGTCCGGATCCGGGTCCGGCGGGCCGATGGGGCTGACGCAGCCGACCGAGTCAACGGAGCCGTTCGGCCTGGGCAACGCCTCCGCGGAGCTGGGCAGCCCGCCGTACACGTGGTCCCTGCACCCGGACGACATGCAGGGGGAGCTGGGGTTCGGGGTGGACTCTTACGGCTTCGGGGGCTTCAGCGTGTACATCCCATCGGACAACGCCACTCTTGCCTCTGAGGCCGTGGCGCGACTGCGGGCGGGCAGGTTCCTCGACCGGTCCACGCGGGTGCTGGGCGTGCACGTGACAATTTACAACACCAACACGCGGCTGCTGCAGTGCATGCGAGTGGCCTTCGAGCAGCTGCCCTCGGGCCTCGTGCGCGCATCCTGGACCTCGGGCGTGGCCCGCGTGCTCCTGTACGAGGACAAGCTCGGCATCACCCGGGCGGTCGCGGAGTCGCTCTTCTGCGCGCTGCTGCTCGTGGGCGTGATCCGGGAGGCCCGCCGAGTGTACCACACGCACCCGCACCGCGACTATTTCCTGTCCGCGTGGAACCTGTACGAGCTGGCCAACCACAGCTCCGCCGCGGCGCTGGTGGTGACGTGGCTGGTGTTCGTGCTGGACTCCCAGCGCATCATGTTCGACGCCTCCTCCACGCTGCCAGCGGCCTACTGGGGGGTGGTGCAGGAGTACAAGCTGGCCTCCGACCTGGCCGGGCTTCTGTTCGTGCTCTCCGCCGCGAAGCTGTTCAAGTTTCTGCAGGCACTGGACAAGCGCATGGCGGTGCTGTGGCTCACCCTGCAGCGGGCGGCGAGGGACGTTGCGCTTTTCATGGTGGGCTTCATGGCCGTGCTGCTTGGCTTTGCCCTGGCGGGGGTGCAGCTCTTCGGGCCGTACTCGCGGCAGTTCTACAGCGTCCCCGTGGCGATGGCCACGCTGCTGCAGTACGCCGTCGGAGAGCTCAGCTACGACGACATCGCGCGGTCCAGGCCGTACGTGGCGCCGTGGTTCACATTCGTCTTCGTGCTCACCGTCGGGCTGCTCTTCGCGAACGTGCTCATCGCCATCGTGACCCTCGCCTTTGAGGATGTCAACGCCGAGATTCAGGTGGACCAGACGTGGCAGGAGGGGCTGCCCGAGCTGCCGCTGGAGGCGCTCATGGCGGCGCGGCGCTGCGGGCGGCGCATCAAAACGAGGTGCCCCTGCTGCTACGCCGTGTTTTGCTTCTGCCGCGCGGGCAAGGCCAGGAAGCTGCGCCGCGAGCGCGCGCGCCGCGCCAAGCTTTTGCAGACTGGCACCAGCGGCGCCGCGGGACCGGGCAGCGGCTCCGACAAGCGCCGTCGGCTGAGCCAGCTCTCGGTCCAGCCGACCAACGCCGAGGCTAAAAAGGCCGGCCTGGACCCCGGGGAGTCGCTCGACGCGTGGATGGTCCGGCAGCTGCTCGACGGCCTGAGCATGCCCGAGGTGCGCGAGGCGGCGCAAGTCGTGCTGGACGAGGACGAGCGCATCGCGGGCAGAGACTTTGCGGCCACGGGCAGGCAGGGACGAGCGGCCATCGTGCGGGCGGCGACCGGCCTGAGCAACAACACATCCCTCGGGTCGTCGCGCCGAACTCGCTCGAAGCGGGGTCACGAGGGAGGGCCGTGCGCACAGTGCTGCCGCAGGTGGTGCTGCTGCAGCTGCTGCTGGAGCCGCCTCGGCCTGGGCCCCGAGCCCAGCATCCGGGACCTGTACGAGCCGTCGGACAGCAGCGACAGCGACGGCCCGTCGAGCCCTTCCGGGGCCGCGGCCGGCGCCGGCCGCGGCAGCATCGGATTCGGGCCCGGGGCGCCGGTTCACTCCGCCTCGAGGGCGGCGCTGACATCCCCGCCGGAGGGCCTGCGCGAGCGGTCCACCTCCAAGGCGAGGCGCGGAAAGTCCCGCACCCTGCCCACCGACCGCACGCTGTTTCACGCGGTGCGGGCCGAGGCCGAGGCGCTCGAGCAGGAGGAGGAGGAGGAGAGCCACCGGCTGCTGCAGACTGCGCTGGCCAGTGGCGAGGCCAGTGGCGAGGCCGCGCCCCAGGACCCGGAGCGGCTGAAGAAGCTGCTGCTGAAGCGCAAGAAGCGCCGGTTCGGCCGCGTGGGCTCCGCCTCGTCGATGCAGATGCAGGTGTGGGAGGCGCAGGAGGCCTTCCTCAACACCATGAGGCTGGCGTCCCGCGCCGCGCGGCGGCGGCAGCAGCGGTCTGTGGACCTCTTTGCCTACTTCCAGACTGCCTGGATCGAGAGCGGCGGCCGCACCATGTACATGTCGCTGCAGGAGCTGTGTCTTCTCACGTCGGGCAGCGAAACCTGCAAGCACGACAACTGCATCGCTCAGCAGGTGGTGGATGCCTACCAGGCCTGGAAGGCCGTGATCCTGCTGCGGGGGGAGGCCAAGACGGTGCAGGCGGAGGCCGCTCCCGCCGCCAGCAAGGACGGCTTCTTCACGATCAAGGTGAACAAGGCCGGGCGCAAGCAGGAGCGCATCATCGTCGTGGACCGCGCCAAGGGGCAGCTCAAGGGCTTCGACATGCGCCACAACCTCAGGCGGGTCCTGCCGCTCTCGCAGCTGGTGCAGATCGAGCAGTCGACTGTGGACAGCACCCGGGTCAACCTCGTCTTCGCCGACGGCGTGGGCGCCAACTGGGCGCTGCTCTTCGTCACCCCGGCAGAGCGAAAGCGCTTTTGCAGGATGACCTACCAGCTGGTGATGCGCAAGCGACACGGTGCCGATGTGACCTCGACCGGCTCGGCGCAGGACGACGCCAGGCTGGGCCTGGGCAGGCCCGGCAGTGGCTTTGCCTCGGTCGCGCTGGCAGCAGCCTCGAAGCGAAAGGGTATGGCCAGCGCCATTCGCGCGCTTGCCCGGGACGGCGCGCCCCACGGCGCCGACGCGCCCGCCGGACGTCACGCAGAGCACGACGGGAAGAGCTCCGCGGAGCAGAGCCCTGAAGTGCGAAGTGAGTTCGGCACTCGCTCGCGCGTTCCCTCCATCGCGGGGGACTCCCTTGCCGACACCTACGACGGCCTAGGCACGTCCCGGCGCCCCTCGTCGTCGCTAAACCCGCTGAGGCGGGGCCCGGGCGCGACGTTCTCGGGGTCAGGTGCGCGCCGCTCTCTCGTGGGCTTTGCTGGGCTGGGTCTGGGGGGCCCGTCGGGTGCTGGCTCGAGCGCCAGAATGCTGCCGGGGACTCCAAGCTCGCGAACCGTGGCGTCAGGCGTCACGGCGCCTTGGGAATACGACACGGCGCTGCACGACCATCACGACCACGACAGTCACGATGACAGGGCGAGCGGCGAGGTCGCGGATTCCCCGGCAGCGACCTCTGGGGTCATCGGCGCCAGAAGCCCGGCGATTTCCAGGACTCTTCCCGACGACGCGTCCGGCGGCCGGGGCGGCGTGGTGGTGCCCTCTGGCCAAGCGCGCGTCTTCGTCAACGGATACTGGGTGCCGGCACAGTTTGGCGGCGACAGTGATCACACAACGCCGCCCGCGGCCGGGGCAGGCACACGCGATGCCGGCACAGCCGCAGGTTTGGGCAGGAGTGGGCACCAGCCCGTGGGAGCGCCCGCTCTGCGCGCGGGGGCCAGTGGGGTCGCTCGCGCTGGTGGAAGAGCCGGCCACGACGACGACGACGGAGACGACGAAGACGACGACGAAGTCGACGATGACGACCGGTACGACGACGACGCCCCGGCCGGGTGGGGGCCTGGGCTCGCCAGCGCCGATCTCGGCTTGTCATCGTCCGACGGCCGCTACCAGCGCCGCCAGCGCCGCCCTGCAGGCCTCGTGATCGGCGGCGGCAGCGGGGCTGCCGGTGGCGGCCCGGTAGCTCTGCCGGGCCAGAACCCCACTTTGCTCCCTTCGGCTGCGCAGCGGCGCATGCGTCGCTCAAGCGACGCCCCCTCCTCACGCCGCTCAATTCGGGGTCCAAACCTCTCCCGCCAGGCGACATCCCCGGCCGATCGTCACACGGCAGCCGAAGCAGCGGCAGTCCGAGGTGGCGCTGCTGGTAGAGCCGGGAGACGATCGAGCGTGATGGGTCTGCTGCGGCCGGGGCAGGGGCTTTCGACGATTGACGAAGGAGGGGTGGCGGGTTCGCCGGCCCACAGCGCGAGCCTCGCCTCCACCACCACCACCACCACGACCACGCATCGCGACGGGGCCACCGGGCCGACGGGCAGCAGCGGCGCTGACTTCGTGCTCAGCGCGACCACCGGCGACGGCGCGGCCGGCGCGGATAGGGCCGCAATTCCCACGCACATCGCGTCCAGGCGGGGGTTGGTGGCGGGCCACCCGAGCAGCCTTGACGAGGATGAGCAGGAGGACGAGGGCGAGGACGAAGGCGAGGAGGAGGAGGAGGAGGAGGTCGGGGGTGGAGGCGGTGGCGCCGGTGGCCCAGCCGCCGCCTGGAGCGAGCCCAACCACGCTGCCGGCGGCGAGCCCGACGACGACAGCGCCAAGGAGGACGGCACCAAGGTCACCAATGCCGCCACCTCTATGAGCAGAGCTGCGCAGTTTAGCAGCGGAGGCGTAGGTGGAGGGCGGGGCCCAGAGGACGTCGAAGGCGACGAAGACGCCGACGCGGGCATCGCCTGGGGATGGACAGACCCCGCGGTCGCGGAGCCGCCTCCGCTGCTGGTGGGCACCACGCGGAGCTCTCGCAGCATGGGCCCGCTCCCGCGCCAGCGCCGCAGCCGCGCCTGGGCGGAGGGAGAGGCCGGCAGGGTGCGGGCGGCGCCCGCCGGCTACGGTGGCTCCGAGTGGGAGGCGGCTGGCGAGGACTATTTCGGCTCCGGCTCCGTCGTGCGCGGCGTGGGCGTGGGCTCTGCAGCGGAGGTGCTGGACGACGGCGATATGGGCGGCCTGTCGCGCATGGGGGGCTCGCACAGGGACGTGCGGCGAATGGGGCCGAAGCGGCGCCGCGCCTCGGTGCGGATGGGAGGGCTTGCGTCGAGCAGCGGGCAGTGGGGCCAGGCCGACCTGGGGGGCAGCCGGGCCCACATGCACCTGGCGGAGCACCAATCGGCGTGGGCCCGCGGCGACGCGAGTGGGGGCGCAACAGGGGGCAGCTCCGGGCCGGTCACGCTGCGGCACCATGCTAGCTCGATGCGGCGGCTGAGGTTGCTGGGCGGGTTGGAGGCGGACGAGGACTGGTGATTGGGGAAGATTGTATTTGGCCGGCGCCCGGACTGCCGAGTCTGCAACGCTTCAAGTATTTGTGGTTCGCAGCGTGTGCGCGTGCGTGCGTGCGTCGGCTTCGGGAAGCCAGTCTGCTCAGCTCGAGCGGACGCCGTGCGCGACGGTGCAATCGAGCGCGTCGCTGCCAGTTCCGAAAGCGCGAATTGCCAAGCCCCCCCCCCCACACACACACACCGGCGCCCTCTCTACGCGCATTGGGACTGCTCGACCGACGCATCGCTGCGCGCAGCAGCATGTCGCGCGTGTGTGGGCGACGCTTGGTGCGCCTGAAGCATCGGGGCTGCAGGGACCTTGCCTGATCGAGGAACACACACGCCAACCAACCCCTCGGGAGACAGCGGCTGCAGCCGATACGCCCGGTCTCAGCCCATGCCGCCGTGCGTGGCGCTGTGCTGGCGGCGCCGCATCTGCTGGCCGGCCTCGCCCTCGCCCCCGAGGCGCCGCTTGCTGCGGCTGGCCACAGCCATGCGCCCGACGGCCTTGGCAAACCCGCGCATCTTGGCTGCGGAGTCCCTCGGCATAGCCTTTCGCCGTTTGAGCTGCTTCTCGAAATGGGCGTCCAGCCGCTGGGCCGCACGCTCCTCTTGCCGAATTGCGTGGGCGTGCTTCGCCGCTCGCCTCGTGGCAGCCTTGACCAGCTCACGCGGGATGACCAGCAGCCTGGTGCCCGGGGCGAACCAGCGGAACGCCGAGCTATCATCCGGCAGCACCACGGCGCAAGAGCCCCCCTTGTCGAGGCTGCCAGTCGACGCCAGACGGGGCAGCGCCTCCCCGGCAACGTGACCGCCCGCCGCGGCCTGCACCACCGTGAAGTCGCTCATCTGCAGTGCGATGCGCTCCCCCGTGTCGGTGACGTACTGGGCCGGGAGGTGCCTGGTAGCGTCCTTCTTGGCAGCATACTCGGCGTCGAATGCCTGGCCCGACGCGTGGCCCTTCACCCGGAACGCGCCCCCGTCGCTGAGCTGCGCGGACAGTGACTGCCCCGGCTGGGGAGATGCGCTCAGCTCGATGCCATCGCCTGCGGCACTGCCACCGCCGCCGGCAGCACCCTCCGCGGAAGCCCCCGGCACTGCATCTGCCTCGGCCCGCGGGCTAGCGGCCGCTTCCTCCAGCCAAGCCCGGCAGGGCGGCCGCAGCGGCGCCTCCAGTCGGATGGGGAGCAGCAGCTCGAACCCCTTGCTGCCTGTGGAACTGCCGCCCGGAGACTTGGGAGACCCCGCCGCCGCCAGCCCCGAGGAGCCCGCCGCCGCCGGCTGGGTCGCGGCTCCCGGCTCTGCCTGCCCGCCCCCCTGCGGTGCAAGCTCTGCCGGGACGAGCATCGGGCCCCCGGGACCGTCCACAGAGACCACCACTCCGCCCACGGCCACGGACGACGGCGCGGCTTGGCCGGCTGGCCGTCTGCTGGCCAGCGCATCGTCCATCTCGCCCAGCTCGACGCACACGGCGTCCTCGTCGTCGTCGCCGATGGTGCTGCCGCCGCCGCTGTCGCTGTCGCTGCTGTCACCGCTTTCGCCAGAGTCGCGGCGCCTGCGAGGCGCCCGCGCGGCCCTGCCTGCGGCGTCGGGGTCGCTTGCCCGCAGCGCAGCGCCGATGTCGCCGTCCGAGTGCGCACGCGCAACGGTCACATCCGCGATGCCGTCGTCGTCGTCGTCGTCGTCGTTGCCAAGGCCATGGTCATCGCCTTCGTCGTCGCGGCCGGCGGCATCACCGCCGGTCGTGCCGTCCGCGGCGCCGTTGGGCCTCAGCTCCGCCGCGGCGCATGCGGCGGCGGCCAGCGGAGCAGGGCCCGGGCTGGACAGGCCCCTCGGTCGCCCCCGCGGCGTCCCCGATGCCACGGCCGCCGTTTTGCCCGCGCCCGACTGCGCATCGGCCCTGTGCAGCTCGCAGTCGCTCCCGAAGAAGGCACCATTGTGGGGCGTCCCTGTGCGGGGCCCGTCGCTTCCGGTGCTGCCGTACACGATGTGGTGGTTTCGCGTCGACACGGGAATCGGGAACAGGTTGGCGCCGGCTCTGCGGGCAGCAGCAGCCGCGGCCGTGCTGTTGGCCACGCTTTGCGGCGCCATTGAGGACCCCACGGGGCCAAACAAGCTGCCCTCTGGGCGCCCGCGAAGGTGAGCAAGGACCCGCTGCGCCTTGTCCCGGGCCTCGGCCGTGGGCGCCAGCAGGGCCCCCGTCACCATCATCACCGTGTCCGAAAGGCGCACTGGCCGGAACGGGCTCGGCCGCACCAGCTGCGCGCGAGCAAGCAGGGCCCGAAGCTCCTGCGTGGGGATCCCGCGAAACCGCGGGGGCATTTCAACCTCGCACTCGAGAAGGGCAGCCATGCGACAGAGGGCCTCCTCCAGAGGGGCCACCGCGCGGAAAGGGACCCCCACGGGGCCCTGTGCGGACTTGATGAGCGGAAAGACGTCTCGCTGCCGGAGCACCACCGCCCGCACGGCCGTTCGGGCAACCGCCGTGACAGCGGCAGCTCTGCCGGTGAGCATGCCCAGAGCGCCCACCACCGAGCCCCACGACAGTGTGTCGACGAGGCGCCCGCGGGAGCATGCGTCGAGCTGCTCCGGCGTGGCAACGTCACCGGGGCGGGGCGGGGGTCCGGCAGGGGCGCGGCTCGCGGAAGCCGCTGGCGTGGCCGCCGCCGCCGCCGCCGCCTCGTCTGGCGCCGCCGCCGCCGTCGCCTCTGTCTCCTCGTCGAATGGCGAGGCCGGCTCGTAGAGGTTGACCAGGCCGCTGAGGATGACGATGCAGGTGTTGGACTTGACCCCTTGCGCCGCCAGCACCGTGCCCGGCTTGAGCGTTCGCACCTCCGCCCTCGCGTCGAGCAGCCGCCCGATGACGTCTTCCGACAGCTGGTTCAGGAACATGGCCTCCCGCAGCTGCGAGACGTCATCCACGCGGATCGAGGTGCAGAGCTCGGCCGCGTCCCACGCCCCCTCCAGCACGGCCACCACCTCCTCCAGCTCCTTGGCCTCCATCTCGCCGTGCTCGCAGAGCAGCTCCGCCTTCTGCGTCATCTTGCTGATAAGCACGCGGATGGCGTGGCGGGTCTGCAGCGCGCGCGTGACGGCGGGCTCCTGGCACGAAGCTTCCATCCGGACCCGCGCCTCGGCCACCATCGCGTCCTCTTCCTCCGCGAGGAGGCGCTTGTAAAAGCCCCCCGCGATGATGTCCAGAAACGGCCGAGTCTTCAAGTGCGCCTGAATAAAGCCGGCGCACAGTTCGTATTCGTGCGCAACTCTGTCAAAGTCTGCGCTGCCGCAGAAGCTGGCAAAGCCCCACTGCAGCCAGGCCCCCCAGGACAGCTCGTCCAGCTCCTCCAGCACGTTCTGCCACTCGCTCATGGGCTTGTCGAGCGTGTCCTGGGCGCTGGAGGCAGCCTCCATCAGCACCCGGAAGGCGGGCGCGCTCAGCCACCCCTGGCTCAGCGCCTGCTGGTACTCGCGCTTCACCATGCCAATGTACCGCTGCCGGAGGTCCCGCAAGTCCGTCTCGGCCGAGCTGTCGTCTGGGGCTGCGGCCTGCAGCGCGTCGGCCAGCGAGGGCATGCGGGCCAGCCGCGGGCCCGGGGAAGGGGCGTCCGCCTGGCCGCCCCTCCTGCCTCTTCCGCGCAGCGGGGGCGAGTCCGGCGCTCGCTTCCCGGGGGCCGTAGCGCGGGCCGCAGTGGCGGCGCCGGCCTTGGTCCCGGGGGCGCCTTCCTCGACGGACGCATGGCGAGAGACCCCGAGCCGGTGCTGCTTGCCGGTGACAGACAGCACGGGAAGGGCGTCCACGGCGGCGGTGCGGCGGGAGCGCACGCTGGGCCGGCGGGAGCAGCTGAAGCAGCACCCGCCCCCCGCCGTCTTGGCGACCACGCCCGCGCCGTCCGCGCCATCGAGGGGATCGGCGGCCTCGGGGGGCGGGCTGCCCCAAGTCCAAGCTGAGGCGCCGCGCCGGCCGCAGCAGCGTCGGCACAGCCCGGCGTCGCCGTGCAGGGCGCGGCTGCGGGCGCGAGCGCTGGTGTCGCGCTCACAGCAGGCGCGCGTTGCGAAGCAGAGGAATCCCCCCACAGAGAGCGGCGTCGCCGCCCGCTTCACGGCCCCGGCCCCGGGTGACGCTGCCGCCGCAGCCTTTGCAACGGCAACGCCGCCGGCCGAGCCTGCGGCGTCCGAGGCGGCGTCAGGGGCCGCGCTGGCCCCGGGCTCGCTCTCTGGGGCGGCCGACGACCCTGTCATGGCGAGGGGCGCCCCCGCGGCGGCGCGGCGCGCCTGGGCGTCTTTGTCTGCCCTGCTGGCCGCGGCGGTGAGCTCCTCCAGCAGCGGCAGCACGAATCCGTCGGCAGTGTTCCAGTCGACAGCGCGGAAAAACTCGTCCGACCGCATGGCCGCGCGTTTGGCCGCGTAAGCGCGCTCCACGGCTGCCACAGCTCGCTTGAACATTCTGATTTTGCCTGCCGTCGGGGCGCCGATGCCGAGGTACTTGACGAGGGGCCCGGTGGTCGTTCCGTTGACGAGCAGAGTGAGCACGGTGATGCCTGCCATGAAGAACAAAAACCGGTGCCCGACGATGGCCCCCTGCGGCTCGCCGTGCAGCTCGTTGTTGGCCACTTGCAGCGCCAGAATGAGGCCCACCGCTCCCCGAAGGCCGGCCCAAGTCATCACCGCAAACTCGCGGCCGCCGAGGCCGTATCCAGTGGCGCGCAGGCAGGGCCAAAACACCGCGATGGCAACGGCGCGCACGACGAGCAGCACCGCGTAGAGGGCGAGCAGGAGCAGCCAGTCGTTCCACTCAATGAGCGGGTCGAGGAACCCCCTCTTGGTGATGAGAAGGCCCGCGAGGACAAAGACGACGGTGTTGGCGATGAACTCGATCATCTCCCAGAAGTAGTGCATGGCCTCGTGGTCGCGAATGGAGGTGCGGCCGGACGCGGCCAGGATGAGTCCCAGCACCACCACGGCGAGCACGCCCGACACGTGCATCATCCCCTCGGCCACGATGAAGGTCGTGTAGGCGGCGATGATGGTCACGGCCACCTGCGTGATGGGGTCCCACCGCTGCCACACCAGCCACGCCGCCACCAGCAACCCCACGGCCAGCCCGATCGCCGAGCCTCCGAGAGCGATTTGGAAGAAGAAGGCCACCTGCTCCTCCACGCTGCTGACCTCGCCCCGCATGGCGCCCGCGAAGAGCAAGAAGAGAGCGGCCGCCGTCCCGTCGTTGAACAGCGACTCCCCCTCGATCCCGAGCGCCAGCTGCTCGGGCGCGCCGAGCTCCTTCAGCAGCGCCACGACCGCGACGGGGTCAGTGGCGGACAGCATCGCACCGAAGGCCATGCCGGCGTTCCACGTCCCGATGTCCATGGCGTACACGCCAAAGGCTGCCGTGAGCACCGTGGCCACGCCCACGGCCGGGATGGCCAGAATCAGGATTTGCCCAATCTGGCGAAAGAAAATGTGGGGGTCTGCGAGGCAGCATCCAACAACCAACAGCCGCGCTCAGGGCCACACGTGGCGGAAAGGCAGAAAGCGGCGTCACCAGCAGCCGCACTCTCCCGGGGGCGGCGCATCCGTTCGTGGGCCGCGCCGAGCCGGCCCCGCAGAACTGAGCCGCGTGGCAGGCGGGGACTCACCGACGCTGAACGCGCTGCCGAAAATCAGCGCGGGAAGGAAGATGAAGAACAGCAGGTGCGCTTCGATGTTGATCCAGGTGTCGAGGCTGACGCCCAGCCCGCCGAGACTGCGATGGGGCGAGCGCGCGGCGCTGGGGTCGGCGCATGGCGCGTGCGAGGCAGCCTGCGCAGCGTGCGGTTGCAGCAAATTGCCCGCGCGCGCCCCGGCGCGCTTGGCTCGAGCTGCCGGAGCGCTACCCCGCGGCGCCGCGCGCCCTGCGCGCAGTGGCCGCCCGCCAGCGCTGCCGGGGGGAGAGGGCCGCTGCCGCAACCCGCCCGTGCGGCGGAGTCACTTGGCCCGCCAGCCCCCCCGTCCTGCCAGCCAGGCTGCGTGCCCTCTCACTCGACGTAGAAGTCCAGGATTGCCAGGAGGGCGCCCGCCACCAGGAGCAGGACGGTGTAGGGAAGCGGAACGTACTTGTTCACCGACCGGATGAGCACGCCAATCGTCAGCGCGACGAGGGCGAACAGAATTCCCCCGCTCAGGTCGGCGTGAAAGCCGGGCTCCGTCTCGCCGTGCCCGCCCTCAGCTGGGGCGTGTGGGGTTCCTGAACCATTCACGGCCGCGGCTGCCTCGCTCAGGAGCCTTGCCTGCATCGGGCCAGGCGCGAGGTGGACTGCCACGAGGCCGCCTCGTCGCCGGGAAAAAAAATTGCGCTGGCCGTCGGATCAGTCACAGGTCAAGGGAAGCCAGCTAGCTCTGCGCCTTGCCAACGACTGACCCGCCGGCCCGACCAGCCAAAGCACCCCCTCCCCTCCCGCGGGATCCGCAAGCAGCCGGCCTGGCTCCGCGTCTGCACTGCGCGTGTCTGCCCGGCTCCCGTGCAGTCGCCCGCCGCTTTGCGCCTGGATTCGCGTCCTCGCCCGAGTGCAACTGCAGGCAGCGCGCCTCTGCCCTCGCCGAGTGCTCGGCAGCGGGGTCGTTTGTGGGGGAGCTCGCGCGGGCCCAGGCCCAGCGCACGCCGCACGTCCAGCCCGCAGTGTGCGGTCCGAGTTGGCCCGGCCTTTGCTCGTCACTGTGGCCCTGGTGCCCTCGCCCGGCGGCGGGCGCTGCGGCAGTTGCAATCGATCGACGACCGGCAACATGCGCGGCTCTGGCGATTTGGGCGAGCGGCCGAGCTGGCTGCACTCGCTCGGCCTCCACCGAGCTTGCGCCGCTTGCAAGCCATGGCAGGAACCGTTGCGCACACTGGCGGGGAGCACTTGCCCCCTGCGCAAGACCCTCTGCTCGGCAAGGACGACCGCGAGCGGTACAGCAAGATCGAAAAGCTGGGAGAAGGCACCTACGGCGTTGTGTACAAGGCCGAGGCGCGCAGCACCGGCGAGCTCGTGGCGCTCAAGAAGATCCGCGTCGACACGTGGACTGACGGCGTGCCAGCCACGGCCATGCGCGAGATCAGCTCGCTGCGCGACATTCGGCACCCCTGCATCGTCGAGTGAGCCGACTGGCGTTTTGCCTCATTTTTGAGCGCGGCGAACGAGGCCCTTCGCCGCCCTGCGCGGCGTTCAGCAGCCCCTTCTCCCGCGCGTCGACTGCCCGAGCGACGGGAGAGGTAGGAACGGAAGCTATGCCCGGCAGGCCTTCCAAGCCCGTCGGCCCACAGGCTGGGGTCTCGGGGCCGGTGTGGTGCTTGAACGCCTCGCGAGCTCCGCCGTTGCAGCCTTGCTTGTCCGGCTTGCGCGCCGTTCCCATGGGACCCCAGCGCCGGCCTTCGTCTGGCGCACGCACATTTCTCGGGCGCGGCACCAGGGACCTTGTCGGCGCCGCCTGTGCCCCCGCTTGGGCGGCCACGGGGTCGGCAGATACTCCTTGAGCGGTCTTCATGCTGCCCGCATCGCGCGCCGGGACGCGCGCCCCCAGCGCCGCCCCCGCTTCGCCCGGGGTGGCGATTGCACCACGCCCTGCTCCCCTAGCCAGGACCACGCGGCTGTGGAATCTGGGACACGCGCTGAGCGCGCGCTTGTCGCCACGCGCCTGTTCCTGCGAGCACTTGCCCTGCTGTCGGACGCTCCCCGCAGTCTGCGCGACGTGTTCGTCAGCTACAGCGGAAACCTGTACCTCGTCTTCGAGCTGCTGGACATGGACCTCAAGCGCGTGTTTGACGAGCACCGCAAGTTCGATGCGGCCGCGCGGCGCGCCGCAGAGGCCGGCACCGCCTGCGTGCTCCCGCGCCCGACCACGCCGTCCGCGTACCCGCAGCAGCCCGGCGGCCTGCCTCTGGAGGTGAGCCGCGCCGTCCTCTTTCAGCTGCTGGCTGGCCTGAACACGTGCCACGAGCGCCGCTACCTGCACCGCGACCTCAAGCCCCAGAACGTGCTGGTCAAGCGGACCGGCGAGACAAAGCTGGCCGACTTCGGGCTCGCGCGCCCTTCCGCGGTGCCTGCGCGGCAGTACACGCACGAGGTCGTGACCCTGTGGTACCGCCCCCCCGAAGTGCTCCTGGGCGGGGAGGTGTACACTGCGGCACTGGACCTGTGGTCGGTCGGCTGCATCTTTGCTGAGATGGCCTGCGGCCGGCCCCTTTTCCCCGGCGACAGCGAGATTGACCAGATGCACCGCGTGTTCGAGGGTCTCGGCACCCCCAATGAGGACACCTGGAGCGGCTGCACCAGCCTCCGCAACTGGCGCCACGATTTCCCGCAGTGGCGCGGTCGCGGTCTTGCGGCGCTGGTGCCGGGCCTCCCGCCCTCGGCGGCGGAGCTTCTCCAGGCCTTCCTCCACTTCGACCCGTCCTGCCGCATCTCGGCCCGCAACGCCCTGCGCCACCCCTTCCTGGCGGACATGGACGTCGAAACGTCAGTCAGGATCCTGGCCACGGCCTTTGCCGGCGCGCCGCTGCCCCGCATCCCGCAGCACGCCCTCGATGGGACCATGGCAGCGGCAGCGGCAGCGGCAACCACTGCTGCCGCCGCCGATCGCGGGTTCGTCCAGCCGCCGCAGCGGATGGCCGCGTCGTCCTCGTCCTCCTCCGGGGCGGGGGCTGCCGGCGGCGCGGGCCTTGGCCGTGGGCCATTCCCCACCGCTGCCGGACACGCTGCCGGCCCCGGTGCGGGTGCTGAGGCCTATCCCCGCGAGGCGGACGACGGCGACGATGACGACGACGATGACGACTTTGAGATGTGATCGCTGCGCCTCTACGATTGCGGCTGCGCCCGCGGCTGCACCTCTTCCCCTTTCCCCGCCCCCTGCGTGATGCGGCCCTGCGCCGCTCCCGACGGCTGGCCGGGCTGTCTGTTCTGCTTTGGACTGCCCCTTCCATCCGCTCCGCTGCCCGCCCCTCGGGGCAGCTCTGCCTCAACGTTCGTATGTGTGCGTGTGCGTGCGCGCGTGTCCTTCGTTTCCCCGCGTCCCTGCCTGCCGGCCTTGGCATTACGAAGGAGTGCTGAGATGCCGAAGCGGCAAACCTGCGGCAGCGCGGCCTGCCATCACAATATATGCATGCTCGGAAACAATGCGGCAGTTGCCATTCTGCCACGCGAGCACTAGCGCCATCCCAGGAGTCGACCCCCCGGCTCCCGCCCGCAGCAGGACCGCTCTGCAGACCAGGCTGCCTGCTTCCGGGTTGTGGGAGCGAGGCGCGCAATGTGCCGGAGCCGCGCGCTCTGGAACGTGTGCGTCCTTGGAGCCGGCTTTCTGTTGCTGTTCAGCGCGTACAACACCATCCAGGGCTATGCCACGACGCTCCTTGGCGAGCTCGGCGACGTGTCGCTGGCAACCTTGTATGCCACCGTTTCTGTGGCTGTGCTGTTCGCGCCGTGGCTTGTGAGGGCTGTGGGGGCAAAGCGCGCTCTGGTCGGAGGAGCAGGCGCCTACGTTGTCTACATGCTCACCTTGGTCACCGGCGTGCGGGGACTCATTATCGCGGGAAGCGTCGTGATTGGGGCCGGATCGGCTGGCCTGTGGGTCGGCATGGGCCTGCTTTCCAACGCGAACGCGGCCGAGGATGCGGCGTTTGGCCGCTACCTCGGCTACTTTTGGGCCTTCCTGCAGCTGTCAAACGTCTTGGGCAACTTGGCCACGTTCGCGGTGTTGTCCGACGTCCCGGCCGGTCCCTGGTTGTTCGTGGGATTCGCTGTGACGGGCAGCCTGGGCACGCTGGTGCTCTTGGCGCTCCGGCCAGTGCCAAAGCGGCCGTCGGCTGCAGTGGTTGTACCACCGCGGCACGAGGGACGCGACGGAAACGTAGACCTGGACCTGGCGCGCGTCCTCCTGGCAGAGGGCCCGGCGGGGGAGTTCTCCCCCGGTCCTGGGCCGGTGGCAGAGGAGTCGCCGACTCGCGGAGGCGGCGGAGGCTTTCAGGCCGCGGGCGGACTTGCAGCTGCAGGCAGTTTGGCCGCGGGCTCGCTTCGAGCTGCGTTCGGCCCCAGGCTGCTCCCGCTGCTCCCGCTGTTTTTGCTGACGGGGCTGGAGCTGGCCTTTTGGAACGCCAGCCTCCCGTTGCTGGTCAGGCCCGATCGGGTGGGGCTGGTGCTTGCTGCCGTCGGGGCCTTTGACGCAGGCGGGGCAGTCCTGTTTGGGTGGCTGGGAGACGCGGCCGGTCGGCTCGCGGTCGTTGTCATCGGCTGCGCTTGCGTCGTCTTGGGAGCAGGCGGCAGCATTGCAGTTGCCGCTGCAGGAGCGCCCGCGAGCGGCGTGTCCCCCTGCGGAGCGCAACTGGGCCAGGTTCCGGTGCTTGTCTGGGCAACGGCTGCCGCCTTTGGTCTCGGGGACGCTGCGCTCAACACGCAGACCTTTGCGTCGATCGGCGACATGTTTCAGCAGGCAGGGCGCCGCCGTGCCAAGGCAGCCCTTCACGACGACGCGGAGCGGCACGATGACGCGGCGGCCATTGCGAACACTGTGTTCCAGCTGTTCAACAACATCGGGTCGGCCCTGGGGTTCTATGCGGGCATCCCGCTGCCGCTCGTCGTTGAGGCCAAGCATGGCGGGTTCGAGCTCGGCAGTGTGGCTGTTGCCGTCGTCACCGCGTCCGTGGCGGTCGTTGCTGCCGCGTCCATGTTCGCCGCGCGCGGCTTGAACACAGGCCGTCCTTGCGCAGCGCCGCGCCGGCGGTCGAGCGCCGGATCGGCGAGAGTAAACTGATGGGCGGGCCTTCGGTGTCCCTGGCCGCCTGCGCGCGGAGCCGGCTGCCCCCCCGCACGGAGCCTCGCCGCCGCTGCCTCGACCTGGGCGACAGCCCTCGAGCGGGCCGAAGTGACCTCCTTGTTGACCGACTTCAATGATGCTGTTGCCGAATTCAGAGCACGCTCGGCGCGGGTTGCAGTTGTGCGCAAGCAGAGCACCACGCAAAAGCCCGCCAGCCGACGCGCACTGGCGGGCGTGCACCGCCGGCCGCAATGCTTCAGGCCGGAACAGGCAGTGCCTCATGGTATACCGCTGGCGCCGCAGCGGCGGCAGCGGCAGTGGCTGTGGGCAGCGTTGCCTGGCTGATGATGGAGCGGGCACCAGCGCCGGAAGACCCGTCCGACAGGGTTTTGGCCTCGAGCCCTGGAAAGGGCACCTTGGTCAGAATCAGCAGCGCGCGGGTCCCAGAGGCCGCGTCGCTGGCCGCTGCGGCATTTGTTGAGTCCCCGGCGTACTCCTTTGCCTTCGGACATCTCGAGGTGGAGCCGCGTCTTCGCGCTCTTTCCCAGATGTTCGCTGCCAACCTCACGATCCTGAGGAAGCGGCCCACGAGCAACTTGTTTGGCGTCGTCGCCGACGGGCCGGGCCCGCTGGGAAGCCGGCCTCTGGTTGCCTTTTTCATGGTGGTGCCGCTCGGCGGCGAAATCGGCATGCTCGAAATGCTCGAGCACGGCCTCATCAGCCTCGCGTGGCGTATCGGCGTCCCAGGCGTCACAAAGCTGCTTGAAATGGCAAAGTTCTCGGACGACTTGCTGGACGACACGGCGGCTGGCTCCGGCGCTGGGCCATCGACGTGCAAAGTCGAGCGAATGGTTGTGCACCCGTCCGTGCAGGGCAAAGGCATCGGCACGTGGGCCCTGGGCACGGCACTTGGTCTTGAGTCCGATGCACGCGGCGTTCACTGCGTTCTGGGGACACAAGAGTCCCGCAACGTCACGTACTACGAGCGCCTTGGCTTCCGCGTCGTTTGCGAGCGCGACGGCTGCGGCAGCCATCACTGGGGCCTGAGCCGCGCGCCCAAGGCGCTTTGAGGCGTTGCTTGGCCGAGCTTCACCAGTGTGTGGAGTTGTGTCGGGCGCGCTTCGAAACGCGGAGTCGGAGCTGCCAACGTGATCAGCGCGAGGCACCGATGGTTTGCGCCGGCTCCAAGCTGCGCTTGTCACCTCGCAAGTGTTCGCACAGCGCATACAGTCCTCTTGGTCAAGGCCAAAACGAATCGCACACATTTCCGTTTTGCTGCTGCTCAACGCTTTCGCGTCGAGCCATGTTGCAGACTCGCTTCAAATACACGCTACTTTGCGGATGCACCGGCCCCCGACTGCGTGTCGCCAACTGGAGACACCAAAGCCGGGGCGGGTGCAGCCTTCAATGCGCTGGCTCGCTTTCCAAGCGCGGTGCGCTTCGCGCTGAGCTGGTGGTACTCCGCCTGCGCCCGGATGCGGGAGGCCCTGACCACGCTCTTGAGCGCCCGCGCCGCGTGCGAGAGTCCGACAAACACAGCCAGGTCTGAAATGACCTTGCTGACGGCCGGAGTGCTGACGATGACCTCCTCAGGAAGGCTGCGCATCAGCTCCAGCAGCGCCTGCCGCGACCTGTCGATGCTGGCCACGGCGGGAAGGGCCCAGAGCCAGACGAGCAACACAAAGAATGAGGCGAACGCGCCAATGGCAAGCTGCAGCTCTGACCAGGTGGTCTCGAATCGCTCAATCGCGGAGTCAGCCGTGATGTTGACAATGTGCCGCAGCATGACCTCAGCCATGGCGCTCTTTTCGCTGTATCGACGCAGAGGGGGCACCACCTGGAAAATCGCCCCCGATGCCAGCAGGTCGGCCATGGCACGCATGTCAGTCTGGTTCGTTTCGTCGAAGATGGCCGTCAACTCGATGCTGTCCGCTAGCATGGCCGTGGTGAAGGAGTGCAGTCCCTTGAGCCCGAACCGGTCGTGAAGCTGGCGGCACCGGGTCCAGTCGAAACTCCCTGCCGGAAGCGCGCTGCAAGTATCGTGGACCAGAATCTCAAAGAGCGTGTCGGAGACCTCCCCGCTGGACTCGGCGAGCCCGGGCATGGGCGCTCCGAAGCTTGAGTTCGGGGCCCCGTCCAGCACGGCCCCGACCGCCATGAGGGCCTTGGTGGCGTTTGTGCGGACTCCCACCAGCGCGTCGGCTCGGCTGGGGCCGTCGAGAAGCAACGACACCTCAAGCCGGCTCCGCAGCGCGCTCGTGGCAGTCGCAAAGTCTTGCAACCGCTCGGAGCGCGCCGCATCGACCACCACCTTGGAGTACATGGCGGAGATCAGCACGAGGATGACGGCGATCCACGCGCCGACCAGAGACAGCGGGGCGGTGAGAGTGAAGGACTTCTTCAGGACGAAGCACGAGCTGTCGCTCACCCTGCGCAGCGCCCGCCTGCGAGGGCGGCGGCACCGGGGGAGCCGGGCGCCGCACGCACAGCACGGCAGCCCGGCGCACCGAGGCTTTGAGCCCGGAGCCGTCGTCTTCCCGCCCGCCACGGTCAGCCGAACGCGGGTGACTTGGGCGGCGGCCGTCGACGGGTCCTGCTGGAAGGTCGCCGGCGCGGACGAAGCCAGGAGCAGCTTCTGGGAACCAGCTTGGGCTGCGCGCCGGGCGCCCTCCTGGAAGTCGCCCGTGCCAGATCGGGGCGTCGACACGTCGTGGCAGTCCGCCAGCGGCGCGGTCTCGTCCTCGGCGTGATCGGCCCCAATCGCTGTCGAGAACGCAGCCTGCGCAAGCTCGGTCTGCTGCACCAACTGGCGCAGAAGCTTGTGCTGGATTTGCGCCACCGACGCGAGCAGAACGAACCGCATTCGCCCGACGCGGGACACCAAGGCCGTTGTCCCGAGGGTCACAACGGCAAACGTGAGGAAGGCGGCGCTCACGAGCACGGCCGTCAGCGTGTCAAGCTGCGTTTGGATCCCGTCCGCCAGCGCCTGCGCGCTGATCTGCCGAGCTCGCCCCAAGGCAATGGCTGTCAGGTCGACGTTCGGCACCAACGTGTAGAGCGAAGGGTGGTAGTCCACGACCTTCCCAGTGCTTGGGTCCCGAGTCGTCAGGGAGCCCTCTGGCAGGGTGGCCAGCTGGCGCAGGTGAAAGATGGTGAACTCAACCAGGTCCGTGGCGGACATGGCCTCGTGCGTGTGGCACACGTAGAGCTGGTTGGAGCTGGTGCAGGCTTGCCACGTGCGCTCCTGCTCAAAGTGCCGCAGGGCCCCGTTCTGGATCTGGGCCACCTCGAGCAGCTGCCGGTGGGCGTTCTCCAGCGAATCGATGCTTTGCGTCAGGTTGGAGGTGAGCGTGGCCCAGTCGTCAATGAACGTGAACCCGATGGAAACGCTGATGAGCTGGAACCACCGTCCCATCGCCACGTCTGCATGGTACGCTCTGCGCTGAGCCAAGTCGCTGGCCCGGAGGAGCCGGCCTGCCTCAGCGTCCGTCGCGGGCACAACCACAGCAAGGGCCACCGCGAAGCAGAGAACCACCGCGAGCGTGAACACCACGACCGTGCGGATGGCAGACACGAGCGGGTCGCTCTTGGAGAGCGCCTGCTCCGTGACTTTCCTCGCCAGCCCGCGAGCGGTGGCCGAGGCGGAGGCGACGGAGCCCATTCCGTCTCCGCCGCCGATCCCGCCTGACAGCCCGTCGGTGGCGTCAGTGAGGCGCTTCATGTCGATCCCATGGCCGAACTGGTCCTCGTCCAGCGCCGCGAGCAGGTCCCTGTCCCCGTCACCGCCTGCGCCCTTGCTGGCCTGAGAGGAGGCCGTGCTCACGGGAACGCCACGCGCGTCCTCCGACTCGCTGCCCTTCTCGTCCCCTCCGGAGCTAGCAAACGTGGGGGACTCCAGGGTCCTGGACCCCATCTGTTGCCAGCTGGCGGAGGGCGCCGCCTGCGAGCTGGTGGACAAGCCCGACGTGACGGCCAGGGGCGCCTCTCGCGCGGGGCCTCCCTGCGGCTTGTCCTGCAGCTGCTGCTGCTTGCGCGTCGGCCGGGACGCAGAGTGCTGGCGAGCACTTCCGGCGAGCGGCGCGCCCGGCAGAGCCTCGTCCTCGAGCACCCCGCAGCTGGCGGACAGAGGGCCCACCTTGGACCGCCCTCTTCCAGCAGCCCGCACGGCCGCTCCGGCCCAGGGCTTGGCGTCGCACGAGCTCTGCCGCAGCAGCCCGCCGGACGCACCCGACCCGGCGTGCAGCACTCGCAAGTCGTCTTGCGAGGCGCCGCCGAGCAAGGTGGCAGAGGCGGCGGAAGGATCCGCGGTGCTTGCGGAGCCAACAGAGCGCTGCGCAGACGGTCGGCGGTCCGTGACTGCCTGCCGCAGCCTCTGAGCGGCGCTGCTGATCCCGAGGCTGTGGCTGCGGGCGGCGCCCACAGTTGCGATCGCGGCCGTGTCCACGGACGCAGCCCGGCCGAGAACGCGGCGGTCGACGACGTGTCGGCGATTCCGGTGTCCACGGGGGTTCTCCCAGGTGACCAGCCAGTGCTGTGGCGGCGCGCCCGGGGCTGGCCGGCGACCGGCGAGGGTGCCGCTGTGGAGGGGCTGCAGAGACACTGCCAGCCGCTGAGCGGGGGCGGGGTCCTCCATCAAGTCCTTGGCGGCGCACGGCGACTCTGGCGAGGCGTCAGGCGCGTTGAGAGACGTTCCCTCAACAACGACGGAGCCTCTTGCCCCGGACGCCGATGCGATCGCGGCCGACGCCAGCTCGTGCAGTCCCGGCGTCCAGTTCACCAGCGGGGCGCTGAGCTGGGGGCCGTGGCCAAAACTGCCGCTGAAGCCTCCGACGCCCAGCATCGCCAGCCCCTGCCCGTCGGCGTCCTCGGCCGGGTCCCCGGCGTCGGCCAGGCTTGCTTCGCCGTCCCACGCACCCGGCATCGCCTGCTCTCCGCCCCCCAGGCCCCTGGATCTGCTGGCGCCGCGCCTCGATGACGGGCTCCACTCCGTCGCACCGTCGTGCGGAGTCAGCAGCGCCATCGACTCCGCGTCCAGCGCCAGCACCGGGAAACCGGACTCCGCGTCCCCGACCACCATCATCCGGCACTGCGTGGGAGCCAGCTGCACCACCAGCGACAGGCACGGCGTGGAGTCAAGCTCCGACCCCGCGCCCTCCTGCAGCGACACGCGCACTGGCGCCAGCCACCCGCCCGCCGTCTGCACCACCGACACGTGCGCTCCGCGAGAGAAGGCCTCGCCCTTCTCGTGCGGCGACAGGTACGCCAGGATGGCGGCGTCGTACAGCGACCCCAGCGGCTCCGGGAAGAGCGACGCCAGCCACTGGCCCACCAGGTCCGACCGCCCGCGCCCGAAGAGCCGCGCCGTGGCCACGTTGGCGTCCGTGATCTCGCCGTAGCGGCGCAGCTCGCCCGTCATGGTGATGACGGCGTTCATCTCGTCCATCACGCTCAGCGGCTCCTCGACGGCGCCGACCACCACGGCGTCGAGCGGGCGCACGTTGGTCTTGGCGTGCTTGTCCTCGATGCGGTTGGCCTTGTTCATCAGCTCCGTGGCGCGGTCGGCGTCGCCCAGGACGTCGTCGCAGAAGCGGCTGTAGGCGCGGAGGGCCATGATGCTGTCGGGGTTGATCTGGAGCATGGTGCGGAAGCGGCGCTCGGCGGCGGTGCGGGCCTTGAACAGGTCCTCGGCCATCCCTCCGAGCACCGCCGCGTCGGGGTTGGACTCGATGGCGTGGTTCCACATCGCATGCTGGAGCGTAAAGCACGCCAGCGAGTCCTCAACCGCCGCCGACCAGGCGTCGTCGAAGAGAATGCGGTCCATGGCGCTGAGGCCCGAGGCGGACCGCTCCTGCAGCTGCCGCGTGCGCTGGTACGACAGGAACGACACGTCCCAAGCGCTGCCCACCTGCTTGCGGGCCATGGCCAGGATGGTCAGCTCCGAGGAGGCGGTGCTGCCGTAGGCGCGGTGGAAGATGGAGCCGCTGGAGTAGGTGACGGCGGACTTGGGCCAGGCCTTGAGCATCTCGTCATAGGCCACGGAGGCCTGCTCAATCAGGCCTTCAGCGGTGACACCGGGCATCAGCTCAGACGTGGTGATTGGGGCTGCGTCAACAGCGGCGTCGGCAGGGCTGTCGCCCGCACGCCCGTCGGTCAGGACGTGAATCTTCGAAACGCCGCTGCCCGAGCGCCTTCCATCCCCGCTGCTCGCCTGGAGGCCGCCGGGCATGGAGGCGGCAGATGCAGCGCGCCGCAGTTGAGAGGGCTTTGCGTCGTTCAGGCGCGGCTGGCCAGCGGCGCGCGCCCGCATGCGCCGTCCCCCGGCGCGCGAGGCGGGGGCGCTGGCGGAGGAGGCGTTGCCCTGCGGGCGACTGGCGGCGCGGCCGCCGCCCGCCGCCTGCAAGTGCTGGGCCAGGCTGATCCGGTGGCGAGCCCAAATGTCAGCTTGCACCGCCGAATGCAGCGAGGAAAAGTCGGACTGCGCAACGCTGTTCGCGTACGCGGAGTTCGCGAAGAAGCCAACCGGGGGTGCCAGCAGCACGCCCATCACCATGAAGGCCTGCGTCGACGCCGACGGGTCGACCAGCTTCACCACCAAGCAAAGCACCAGCCAGAGGTTCAACGCGGCAGCAGCCGCGGCCAGCCCGTTTGCTGTCGGCCGGACGTAGGGCTGAACGAAGAGCGTGCCGCAAAACCAGATGAGGGCCGCGATGCCTGAGAAGACCGTCTGCGCCACAGGGTGGAGGTCGGCCACCGCGAACAGGCTCACCAGCACCAGCTTGGCCAGGAGCATCACCGCATCGAGGCGCCCGGTCACTTTGGCGCCCAGGGCGGTGGACTTGAGGTCTGTGTCGATGTACACCGTCGCGAAGAACGTTGCAACGGCCGAAAATACGCCCAGCAGGAGCACCACGAGGGCGGTGACAATCCACTGGCCGTCCGTGTTGCACTCAACGCCAAGAGCGCTGATGCTGGAACAGTCGTGGAAAATTGCGAGGAGGACCGACGCCAAGGGCATGAATGCCACGGTGGTGAGCACGCTCGCCATGCTTGCGAGGGCCCGGAGCACGACGGCCTGTTGCCGTCCCTCGGTGAGCAGCGTCCCCATCACGAAGCCGAGCAGCCCGAGGAACACGATCACGATCGCAATCGCAAACCAGAAGAGCAGGCCTCGCAAGAGCCCCGAGTTGCCCCATGCGAGACCGACGAGGGTGTCCACGTCCAAGATTGCGACGCTCTGTGGGTGCGGGCACGGGCTGGGGACAGGGGACAAGAAGTTGCGAGGCGGCGGCAGCGGAGCGACACGCCGCGCCTCGCGCGTGGCGGGGCGCCACGGGCCGCAGGGAGCCCGCGAGCGCCAAGCGGCAAAGGGGGCGCGCTCGGGGGGCACGCGCCCAGCGTTGCGGCACGGCGCGGCAGCAGCCAGGCTGCATGCCCAGGCGAGACACGTTTCGAGCGGGCACGACGCGTGCGGAGACGCGCGCTCACTAGAATGGTTGCCGTCAGCGAGTAGCCCTTGTCTGCCGAGAGCGCCACGGCCGTCTGCACGCGGGGCCCGCAAGAGCAAGCGAGACTCGCGAGAGGAAACAACCCGTTGCGGTGGCGGCACGCCAGTTGAGGGCGAGGGGCGGAGGTCTGGCGCCCGCCACTTCGCGCCGGACGGGCAACGCGAGCGGCGCTGCGCGGCAGACGGCCGACGGGGCGAGGGCCAGCTCACAATGACCGGGAAAACGGAGAACTGAAGCAGGTCAGAGACAGTCGTTATCTGCGATGGTGTCGACGGGGGCGGGGACAGGTCGCAGGGTGGCGCGGTGGCGTCCTAGCGACCGCGCCACGCGGCGGGGTGGACGAAGGCCGACGAGTGGTCGCTGAGGCGACACTCTCACCACGAAGGCTGCCGTGCTGGCCTTGGACTCCTTGGCCAGCAGAAACAGCGCCCCAAACCTGCGCGGAACAAC
Source organism: Cafeteria roenbergensis (assembly GCA_008330645.1). Classification (NCBI taxonomy): domain Eukaryota; class Bigyra; order Bicosoecida; family Cafeteriaceae; genus Cafeteria; species Cafeteria roenbergensis. The sequence goes on from VLTN01000084.1 coordinate 95,444, forward strand.
CGGTGCGCGCCACGACGGGGGGGGCGGGGCGGCCTCGGGGCCGCGACGCGGCGGCGGGGCGAGAGGGCGTTCTTCTGCCGGCAGCGAGGTTGGGCCGGCGGCAGCCGAGCTTCAAGCTGCGGAGAAACTCTCACCACCCGCGGCGCGCGGCCAGGAGGGCCGCGTCCAGCCCTGACTGCTCCGACTGGGCGGAGGACATTGCGAGGTTGTGGGCCCAACGCTTTCGCAACTCGAGTGCGCCTGCACGCCCGCGGCGGCCAACGACGGCGCCGCCAGCAGAGCCGCAGCGCCGGCTCAGCGACCCAAGGCGCGGGGTTGCAGTGACGCGGCTGCCAGCGACCCGGGACGGCCAGGTTGCGCGGGCGCGCGAGCCTGCTTGCCCGCGGAACCGCCGGCAACTTGAAGCAACGGGGTGCCAAAGCCCGCTGGTGGCGCAACCCGCAGCGCGGGTGCACGCATTGCGGCCGAAGGGGGACAGCAGGGTCGCTCGGCTGTTCGATGGCCCGCGCGGCCTTAGGCTGGACGACACAATGAGTGGAGGAGGAGGGCTCCAGCTGTCACGGGCTGCTGGAAGCTGGGGGGGGGGGCACCGCGCGGCGATGCGGGGGGGACAGGCGGGCGGCGGCTTCGGAAGAGCAGCGGACTCGCGCCTCGCAAAAAAACATGCGCGAAGAGGGGCGATATTGCACGCGCCGCAACCAACCATCGCACGCGGCAGCCAACCACTCGTCTCAATCTACCCCTGGCCCCTCCGGGCCGACAAGAAGGCGCCGGCCTCTCCCAAGGTTTTTCGCCGGAGCGTCCTGGCGGCACCTCGCAACAAGATGGAGCAGGCCGCGGATTGGCTGACGCTCGCGGCGCGTCTGGTTGCAGGAGCCGGCGTTGCAGGGCGCGCCCATCTCGCCCAGGAGCCACCCTCCGCGTGGGAGACGGTGGCTGGCGGCCTTCCTTTCGCCGATGAGGGCAGCAGGAGGCTGCCCGCAGTGGCAGTGATCCTCGGGTCGGCGTTCTCGACCAGAGTGTCAGCCACTGGCTTGTCCCTGTGCGGGCACCCGCTCACGCCAGTGCCGGTTTGCACCCCCTGGGGACGCGTCACCCTTTTCGAGCTACGCGGCAACAGCACCGGCCTGCCTCCCGGCCGCCGCGCCTTCGTCCTCGCCCGCCACGGCGTGCCGCACTCGCTGCTGCCGCACAACATCCCCTTTCGTGCGCAGGCAGCCGCCCTGCGCATGGTCGGCTGCCGCGCCCTCCTCGTCACGTCCTCCTGCGGCGTGCTGGACCCCTCCCTCCCATCCGGAACACCCCTCCCCGTGGCCGACCTCGTCATGCCGGAGAACCGTCTGCCTTGCGGCGGCCCCTGCACCGTCTTCGTGCCGGCCACCCACGCTTGGGGTGCGTGCACACGCGCAGCGCCATTCGCGTGGGTGGCGCGGGCTCTGGGTCTGTCGGGGTCACCCGCGACCTCAGCGGCTCTGGGAGACGTTGCTGGCAGAGCGGGCGAAGTGCCGACTTCCCTGGTTGGCAGAGCCGGCCATCTGGTGGTCGGAGGCAAGGGTGGCCTCTTCAACGAGCGGCTGACCGCTGTCGCGATGGACTGCTGCCGACCCAGCGTGGCGCTCCCGACGGCCGCCGAGGACGACGCCCGCGCAGGCGTCGACCGCGGGCGCATCGGCAGCAGCGCCCACTCCTCCTCCTCCGCCTCGACGTCGTTATCGTCCTCTTGTTCCTCCTCCTCGAGCAGGGGCGTCACGTTTGCCTTCGTGCCCGGACCTCGCACCAAGACCCCGGCTGAGAACGCGGCGTGGGCGGGTCTGGGCGCGCAGGTTAACTCCATGACGCTGGGGCCAGAGGTGGTGCTTGCGGCAGAGCTTGGCATCGCCACAGCGGCCGTGGTCGTTGGGCACAAGAGGAGCCCGAGTCGCCGAGAGTCGCGCGCCGACGTGGCGGCGGCACCTGCCGCTGCCGCAGCCCCAGCACCAGCCGCCGCTGCCGCAGCCCCAGCCGCCGCTGCCACGCCCGCTACCGGTGCCCGAGTGACCCCGCGGGCGCTTGCTATGGAGGAGTCACTCACATCGGGGAAGGGTGACATGGAGCAGCTCGCTCTCAGGTGGCTGCGCAGCGCCCCGACGGACGTGTGCTCGAGCGCGTGGGTGTACAGGCTGGACGCTTGACGGCATCCTGCCCTGCAAAGCTCGGCCGCGAGGCCGAACCGGGGCGCTGGCCGCAGGTGGCGCGGCTGCGCTGGGACGGGCGGGGGGGCGTCGGCGGGTGCATGCTCGCGACATGGGTGTGGGGAAGGAGAGGGAGCTACCTGCCCCGTCGCAGCCGCGCAGCGTGAGCGGCACATCCACATGCCTCAGTTGCAGGGGCGCGCACGCAAGGCCCAAACACGCATCCGCGCGGCCGAGCGCCCATCCCAACACGGCCGGCCAAACCCCGCTTGACCATGAAACTCCGCGTGGCGGTGGCCACACACCCGCGACTCCCTAGCAGAAGCAGAAGCGTGCCACAACCGTTGCCCGAGCCCCAGCCACCTGCACGCACGCCTGCCCTCAGCCAGCGCCCCTCAGCCCGCCCTCTCAGACTGCGAACCCCGGCGGGTCCAAAGCCCCCGACGGGTCTGCTGGGCCGCCGCCCATTCGCATGCCAGCCAGAGCCGACTCCAGCTCTCCCGCCCCCCCGCCCACGCCGCCGCCTGCGCCGCCGCCCATTCCCGTTGTGTCCCGATCGAGCGACGCCTCGAAGTTGCTCTGCGATTCGTCCTCCGACGCGAGCGCCGGGATGGCAGCGGCGCTTGCCGGGTCGTCGTGGCGTTCGTCAATCGCCGGCTCTGCCGGGGGAGCAAAAGCCAGGGTGGGGTCCATGCCCCCAACGGCCCGCTCGGCGTCGCGTCGCAAGCCGGCAGAGCCCTCGATCCCTCCAGCGGAGGCGGACTGCGGGACGCCCCGTCCCGACCCCGAGTCCGAGGAGGTGGTGGGTGGAAGCCTCTCCTCCCGCTCCTCCGGGGGGCGTGCCTGCAGCTCCGCCGCGCGCGACGCCGCCTGCTTGAAGAACGCGTCCGCGGCAGGGGCGGAGTCCAGGTACACGGGCTCGGGGATCCCGTCGGCAGCCCGCGACGCTGCCGGGAGGGGCGCCACGCTCGCAGGGGCGCCGGCCGGCTGGCTGCTGGAGCTCACGCCGGCTCCCGCCCCGCCTCCCACGCTGGGCGACACCTCGTCGCCTAGGCTGTGGCGCCTGCCATGGCTGCCCTGGCGGTACCTGTGGTGCTGGTGGCCCCCGCTTGGCGGCTGCTGCGACGCCCGCGCGCCCGCCTCGCTCGAGCCCGGCCGCTGCTGCTGCTGCTGCTGCTGCCGCGAATGTGACCGGTCCTGCGACTGGCTGCCCGCACCGGGGGCGTCCTCGTCGTCGTTGTCCTCGTCGTCGCTGTACCCGTCAGCCAAGGATGGGCTGCTGCTCTCAGCGGTGCCACGGCCGCGCCCTGCCCGGCGGTTCAGCGGCGCCGCCCCGTCAGCGCGACCGCCGAACCCGTCCCCAGCCTCGTCGTCGTCGTCGTCCCCGTCCGCCCCCATGCTTCCCTCCCCCGCGGAAGCGAGCGGCCTGTCGTCGTCCCCCGGCGCGGAGCCTCGGTCGCCGGCGCTCTGGCGGCCACCGTCAGACTCGAACCGGTGCGCAGCGCGGTGGTCCCACGCGACGTCCCCGCCCCTGCTGCTGGCACCACCGCCGCTTCGAAGGCCCGCAGTCGAGCTGCCGCGGCCCTGAGGCGCACGGGCAGAGCTGTGCTCCAACGCTGCCGGGCCTGACTCGATCGACGCGCCGCCCAACTCCTCGTCCTCGGCGCCGTCATCGTCCGCCTCCTCCTCCACGCTGCTCAAGAAGCCCGGCTCTTCCCCGCGCGCGACCCAGGCGGAGCCTGTCGTGGCTTGGCGGCGCCGGTTGACGCGCACGGGCGTCTGCTGTCGGAACCGCGCCGCCGACGAGAGGTCCCACAGGTCTGCGCCTGCTGGCCGCCCGACGCTGTGGCGCGGCCCGCGCGCGAGTTGGGCCGCCCACGCGTGGCTGGCAGCGCGCGTCGCGCGCTTGTTTGCCTGATCGAGCGCGCCGCGCAGGCTGTGCGGCTGGCCAGCGCCGACCACGCCGTCTGCGATGAGCGGGGGGGCCGGGCGGGGCGCGCTGCAGCGCTTGCGCCGACGGGATTGTGACGCTGCAACGACGCGCAAGGCCGCGCCTGGCCTGCTGCGGCAAGCGAAGCTGGCGCGCGGAGGGCAGCACGCGCGGGCCCGGCCAGGCGGGGGAGGGGGGGCGACGGCTGGGAACGCGACTGATCGGAGCGACGCAGCCGCCGAGCGGCGACGAGCGCTCACCGCAAGCCAACAGCGCCGCAGCCGCGGCCACAAGGGCGGCCATCCGCCAGGGAGCAACCATAAGGGCGAGCGCGAGACGGTGGGGCGCCCAGCCGCGCCGCCAGGCGCGCGGGTGGCTTGTGCGGCTGGCGCAGCAGCCCCGCGTGGAAAAAATAAGCAGAGCCTCGCGCGGCGCACTCCACCCCTGCAGAGTTGATCTCTCCGCACTCGCACGCGCGGACAGCGCGCAAGTGCGATGCGGACCTGGTCGGTTGTTGCGGCTGCAGCGCTACTCGCGGCTGCGGGGCAAGGCGCCCCAATCCTGCGGCCCGCCGAGTGCGAAATGGCTCAGGTTCAGCACGAGTTTGCGGTTGCGGTTCTCTCTGCTGCAGGCGCAAGCGACCATCCGGGAGCCGCCGCGTGGCCCGCTCGCATGGCGGCGTCGCTAAACTTGTCGGCGTGTCCCGGGCCGGCGCCCGCCGACCGGATCCAGCCCGCTGCGCCAGACGCGCGGCCGCCTCGCAGCCAGTACGCCACCGAGGTGTTTGCGAGCCCCGAGGGAAGCGACGCCACGGGCGCGGGGACCATGGCCAACCCCTTCGCGACACTCCAGCGCGCTCTCGACGCAGCATCCTACGGCCCGCCGCCGCGGGCCGTGTGGCTTCGAGGAGGCGACTTCTTTGCCGCAGTCGGCGCCCCGTTCGGTGGGAGAGCCATCGCCACGCCGCGCAACTCCGACACAACAGTGGCGACGTGGCCAGCCGACGCCAGACAGGCGGTGCTGTGGGGCGGAGGGCCGCCCGAGGGGTTGGTGTGGCGGCCCGTCGGCCGCACTCCCGGAGGTGCAGACGTGCTTGCGGCAACCGTTGAGGCTGCCGCCGGGCCGCACGCAGCCGCGCTGCTACGCGCAGTGGCCGCTGCCGCAGCCGTGGCCGATGCGCCTGCGCCCATCCCGCAGCTGATGGTGGGCGGTCGGCGCATGGTGCGCGCGCGGTTTCCAAACGCCAACCCGGAGACCGACCGTTTCCCGCTCGGGTACTACTCAGGGCCCCTGCACTGGCAGCGGGAGGGCCCCTCCGGCGCCAGCGCCGAGGTGAAGGTGACCACACCCGCGCGGACGGGCACGGAGTGGGGAGCCTACAGCATGGGCCGCGGCGGGGCGCTCGCCAGGTTCGAGGGCAGCGGGGAGCAGTGTTTCTGGTCCTCCTCGCCCCCGGCCAAGGTCACGGTGCAGAGCCCTGCGCCGGGATGGACGCCGCGCAAGTGGGAGAGCGTGACCGGCGGGGTCGCCTCGGCGTTGCACGGGGCCATGTGGGGCGGGTGGTCGTTCGGGCTGGCCGAGCAGGCGGCCGGCTCCGACGGCCTCACGCTGGGTTTCGGTCGGGGCGGCTTCCAGGAGGCCAGGGGCTGGGCGAGCGGACGAGGTCTGTTTGTGGAGAACATCCAGGCGGAGCTAGACGCGCCGGGGGAGTGGTTCTGCAGCCTGGGCCCGGGGGCCGCGAACGCCACCCTATTCCTCGTCCCGTGGAGCAACAGCTCAAGCGACGACCCGCGGAAGGACGCGCAGGTGGTGGCGGCAACGCTTCCCAACGTTCTCAGGGTAGAGGGGTCTGCCGTGGGCTCGGCAGCGGCAGCCCCGCCCGGGGACGGCGCATCGTGGAGCTCCTCTGGCCGCGAGCTGGTCCGGAACTTTGCGCTGGTGAATGTGACCGTGGGCGCCACTGCAGCGACATACATGCACGCGTACGAGGGCTCCATGTCCGGCGGGGACTGGTCGGTGCACCGCGGAGCGGCCGTGGTGCTGGATGGCGTGCAAGACTGCCGGGTGGACCTTTGCACGTTCTGGCGAAGCGGAGGCAACGCGCTGCTCCTGTCCGGGCGCAACGTCCGAACGGTCGTTTCCCGCACGGAGGTAGGGTATGCAGGCGACAGCGCGATTGTCATTGCAGGAAGAGCCTCGCTTGTGGACGCGGGGAGCCAGCCTGACGTGCCGGTGAACACCACCGTTGACGGGTGCTTCGTGCACGACACGGGCGTCTACGGAAAGCAAACCGCGGCTGTGGCTTCAATCCTGGCCATCGGCACCACGGTTCAGCGCTCGGTCGCGTTCGAGGGGCCGCGCCAAGGCGTGGTGTTTATGGATGGGCTGGGAGGGGGCCACCGCGTGCAGTCCGTGTCCATGTGGCGCCAGATGCTCGAGACCCAGGATGGCGGCGTCGTTTACCAGTGGGACAGGCTGCCAATCCTGTCGCGCAGCTTTCAGGGCGTGGCCGTTCAGCACAGGGAGGCGGTTGTGCAGGACTCAATTCTCCGGTGCGACGCCGGGTGCGTGTGGCCGGTGGACTGGGACGACGGCAGCAATGGGTGGACCATGCAAAACGTCGTGAGCATGTACGGCGGGGCCAAAAACTTCCAGGGGCACAGCAAGACAGTGACTGGAAGCCTGCTGGTGTACGTCAACTACGCCGCCGCCAACGGATTCTGCCTCATCAGCGATGGGGCGGAGCCAGGGCTGAGCGGCTACAACGAAACGTTTGCAAACAACACCTGCATCTCCGACGGACAGGCGCTCATCCAGTACGGCGCGTGCAAGCCGTCCGACCCGCTCAGCGCCCCGATGACCCACACGTCGGGAAACCAGTACTTTGTGGGAGTGGACCCAGACAAGGCTCAGGTCTGCTGTGGCAGGTGCAACGCGCAAGGCACCGACCACTGGTCGTTTAGCCAGTATCAGAACGCCACCGGTCGCGGTGCTGGTTCGTCTCTGTCGGGTGCGGTGCCAAAACCTGCGGCCATTGCTCAAAAGGCTCGAGCGATGCTTGGTCTGCCGTCGCCAGCTTGAGTTTGTCCAGCTCAAGAGCGCGTTCGCTTGCGGGCATATTGGTGAACGACTTCAAGTGGGCCCGCCTTGGCAATGAGTTGTGCCCATGCGCCTTGCCACGCGAACACTGCTGCACAGCAGTCGGATGCTGTGTCTGCGAGCCTGCAGGACTCAGGCCGCAGGCAAAGGGCGCCCACAACCAGCTAGCAGCGAATCGTCCCCTTCGGTCTCAAATGCTTCCACGCGAATCGGCAATGGCGCCGGGGACGCAGCGGAGCTGCTCCACCAAACTGCGGCCCGTCGGGCAGAGCCAGCCAGCAGCTGCAGCTCGTCGCTGCTGCCCCTGGCCCGCCCCCAGGTGCACTCTGGACGCCCAGGGGGGACGAGCAGACCATGGTAGACCGGCCAGTGGCTGTGGTCCTGGCGCTGGGCTTCGTCTTGCGCGTGGGACTTGTCGTTTTCAGCGAGGTTTGGGACGAGGCGAGTGAGCGCGAGGCCCGCAACGGCGACACCGAAGCGAATGCAACGCGTGCGCGCTCGACGCACTGCTACCGCCGGGCGCCGTCAATGGTCCCGATGCGTGGGGCCCGGAGCTGCTCGCTGTGTCCGCAGACCCTGCCCGCAAGTACACCGACGTAGACTACGTCGTGTTCACCGACGCAGCCCGCGAGGTCGTTGCGTCCCGCCCCTCGGTCACGCCCGAGGCCGCTTCGGAAGCCGGCGATGGCATGGCGGCTTGGATGTTCGGTCTGGGCTCGCCGTACGACCGCGCCACGTACCGGTACACCCCGTTTCTCGCCTGGCTGGCAGTTCCGAACGTCACGGTCGCGTTTGCTTGGGGCAAGCTCGTCTTCGCGGCCGTCGACGTCCTCGTGGGATGGCTCATTGCCGACATTCTTCGAGCCCGCGGCGTCGCCCCCCGCGCGGCCGCGGCTTACGCCAGCCTTTGGCTGTTCAGCCCCATCGCTGCGAACATCTCCACGCGCGGCTCTGCCGACTGCATCGTCGTGGCACTCTCGCTCCTGGCCCTCAGAGGCATCATCAGGGGCCACGAGGTGGCTGCGGCGCTGTGGCTCGGTGCCGCGGTGCACTTTAAGATATTCCCTGCGCTGTTCGCGATCCCGATGGCGCTTGCGATTGACCAACACTCGGACCCTGCCAGCAGGCCGGCCGAGCCACTGGCGTTGCTGGCGCCAGGTGAGGCCGGCCATGCCGCCGCTGCTCGAGGCACAGCTGACGACAGCCCTGCAGGCGACGGCACAGGTGGCGACGGCACAGGTGGCGACGGCACTGCTGGCGACGGCACTGCTGGCGACGGCACTGCTGGCGACGGCACTGCTGACGACGGCACTGCTGACGACGGCGGAGCCGACAGCGACGGCGGCGGAGCCAACAGCGACGACAGCGACGGCGGCAGCACTGCTGCTGGCGCAGGCGGTCTGCGCCGCAGGGGGGCCGCGCCCAGGCGGTCGTCGTCCGCGTCCCGGGCTCGACGGCCCGCGCCCGCCGCTGCCGCTGCCGCTGCCGCTGTTGCAGCCGCTGCGGAGGCGGACGCAGCGGCCGCAGCCGGGCGCGCGATGGCGTCCTGGCCCGCTGGCGACTCCCTCCTGACCCGCGCAACGGACTGCGGCCGGCCCGGCTCCAGCGCAGAAGCGTGCCTCCGGTGGGTGCGAGGCTTCGTCAGCTACAGGCGCGTGCGGTTCGGCGTGGTCAGCCTGGCAGCCTGTGGCGCGCTCACCGGCGCGGCGGTCGCTCTCTACGGGCACAGGTGTTTGCACGACGCATACATCTACCACCTCGGCCGTACGGACCCTCGGCACAACTTTTCGCCGTACTTTTATTCGCTGTACCTGGCCGACGGCACTGCCGGCGCTGCGAGCCTGGGGCTGGCAGCCTTCCTGCCGCAGCTAGCTGTGGTGCTCGCAGCGGGGTTCGGGCTCTACCGCGACCTCCCGCTCGCGATGCTGGTGCAGGCGGTCGCGTTTGTGGCGCTGAACAAGGTCTGCACCGCGCAGTACTTTCTGTGGTGGCAGGGGCTGCTGCCAGTGGCCGCGGCGGCGGCGCGGCTGGGGGCGCCTCGCTCGCGGGACTGGTTTTCCGCCTCGGCGGGGTGGGCGCTGGTTGCCGCGCTGTTCTTGGCGGGGCAGGCTGGGTGGCTGCTTCAGGCGTCCGACCTGGAGGAGGGCGGGCGTCAGACGTTCCTCGGCGTGTGGGGAGCGGGCCTCGTGTTCCTGGCCGTGAACACGGTCGTGATGGTCGGGCTGGTGCTGGCCGGCCGGGGCGCGCCCCCGGTGTTCCACCGCGGCGGGCTGGTGAAGCTGGGCGCTGCAGCTGGGGGGGGTGCCATCGCGCCTGTGGAGTGGGCGCTGCAGGCGGCAGGGCTGTAGCGCTGCCCTGCCGCGCTAGCCGGTGGGGGTGTCTTGCTTGCGTGCTTACGGGCGGACCGCTGCAGGCTGTTGAGAGGCGCGCGCCAATGAACCGTGGGCTGGTGGGCGCCCGTTTGGGCACCGGGCCCGCGAACCCGACACACACCAGTCACGAGTGGCACGAGTCATCGCCGCTCGGCACGCGCTCAGAGGGAGAAGACGGCACGCTCCTCTGCCTCGCGCCGACGCCACGGCCCCCGGGCCACCTGCCCCAGCGCGCTGTCCCCCGCTGCATGCCACCGCAGCGGCGCAGCGAGGCTGGCGCCGCTTGCACCCCCCCCCCCCTTCCCCCCCTCTTCCCCCTCCCCCCCCGCCCCCCCCCCCCGCCTTGCGAGCTCGGCCAGCCTCAGGGCTGCTGCCAGGCGTCGTACTGGGCGGGGTCGTTGGCCTCGTCCTTGTGCCAGGGCCAGAGCTCGCCGTCGCGGACCGAGAGCTCGGGACGCTCCGGCCGGAACGTGTACTCGTCCTCGCCCAGCCTATCGAACTCCGCGGAGGGGGGGTACGGGGCCGCTTCCTCGTCGCCCTCCAGCACGAGCGTGGACCCCATCCCCTTGCCCGGGAAGCCCGGCCTGCCCGTGTTGCGCAGCCTGGAGAAGAGGAACAGAGCCGGGTCGTAGTCGGGCACCCCGAAAATGTCCTCCGCGGTGGCGAGCGTCGAGAACTCCTCGTAGCGGTTGTTGGTCAGGTCCCAGTCGCAGCGGGGGGAGGAGATGTGGAAGGGCAGGATGGCCTCAACCACCCAGCGGTGTCGCGTCCGCTGCACCCACCACAGCTCGTGGGCGCCTTCGCACAGCACCCTGGAGCTGTTGCCGCGGTACGTCGTGCTTATCACGGTGGAGCGGTAGCCGCTCGCGAACTGGCCCCGGAGGCGGGCCTGGGCCAGCACCTCGCGCCGCCCAGGCCCGGTGAATTTCCAGGAAAGTTCCGCAGTTGGGGTCGTTCCGGAACTCGCCGCCGCACTCTACGATGTAGGCCGTCTGCGTGACTCCGAGCTGCAGGCACAGGGGGATCATTGCGCCGTCCGCAGGGGCTCTGCACGGCTCGTTGGCGATGACGGACGAGTTGTGGTTCCAGCAGCGGGGCAGCTGCGGCGACGGCAGGCGGGCGATGCGCTTCTCCAGGCATCGCTCGAACGGGTCGAACAGACCGTTGCACCGCTCGTCCACAATGGTCTCGTAGTCAGGCAGGCGGGATGCCTCCTCGGGCAAAAGCTCCCCCGACGCGCGGAACCGCACAACCTGGCCATAGGTGGAGCTCTCCGGGTCCTTGTCGAAGGCGTGAAACTCGGGAGCAGCAGCGGTGTCGTTGCAGCAGTTGAACACGGAATCCCGGCAGGGGTCAAAAATGACGCCGATGGTGTAGTCGGTGGGGGGCTCCAGCCTGCAGCGCGCGTGAAATCGTTTGCAAAGGCAGCGGAGGGCAGCTTGCACTGGGCGGCAGCCAGTCGGCGGCCCCTGATGGCGCGCAGCCTCCCGCGCGCCCCACCCCCCCTTCCGCCGTGGAGGGGGCATGGCCGCAACAGAGTCACACCATGCGCTCCAAGCAAGGTGGCCGCCCGCGGTGCAGTGTGCCCAGGGGGCGCCTCGCGGACTCACTGGTAAAACTCTGTCGGAAGCGAGAAGCGCTTCGGATAGAAGATGTCCACCAGGTCGGGGTGCTGCTTGAGGAACGTGTCGAGGTCCGTGCGAGCCCTCTCCATCTCTTGCTCGTACAGGACCGTCCCGCGGCGGAAGCGGGGCTGGCCGCTGGCGAACGGCAGCGCAAGCGCAGCGACTAGCGCCACTGCCAGCACCCGGGCGGACACGGCGCTCGCGCCAGCGCCAGCCGTAGCGCGAACCTTGCAGCATCTGCCGGCCGGGCCGGCGAGCTGGCGCATTCCGGCCGGGCTCACTCGGTGGTTGCTCGCTGCAACGCTGCCGTCAAGGCAACCGATGGCAGAGCGCTGCAATGCTTGCCACGCCCAAATACTCGGCCGCCTGCATTTTCCGCGAACGTGGCACTGCCTCGATTGCGGCGGCAGCCAGGGCAGGCCGCCCACCACTGGCTGGTATGCGCGTTGCGCCTCTGCTATCCGTTGTTTCTGCCCTGCTTGCGCTGCGGGCGGGATCGGGCGATCCAGTCGCCGGAGCCACGGAGGCAGTTGCCCAGGCTCAAGGTCCCGTCTCCCAGGAGCTCTCCGCCCTGCCACGGAGCGAGGTTTTCCTGTGCCCCAAGTGCGGCGCAGTGGTCGCCCGCGGGGTACACTACATGGGGGGCACGCCTGAGGCTCGGTTTCTGAAGGCTGCCATGGCCGAGCCTTCGCTCGGTGCAGCCGGCACCGTGCTGCGCTTCTCCAACCCCATGACCAACGACGAGCACGACGTGGTCCGCTTCACAGAGGCAGAGGGCGCGTGAGCTGTCGGGTGCGGGCCGCTGCGAGATCCGGGCGTCGCTGTCGTCGCGTTGGGCACCCGCGGGCCGGGGCTGCAGCAGCCGCTGGCGCACCGTCCAAGCCGACTGTGCCGACGCCACAGTCCCTTCCGCTCAGCGAACCTCGCGACCCGCTGGCCCGAAGCCGCCTCTTCCCGCCCCCCCCGCGCTGCGCTCAAACCCTCCGCCGCGCCGCCCGGCCCCGCCTGGCTCCACCCCATCGCGCCGTCGTGCTCTCTGCCACCTCTTCCGCAGCGTGACGGACGGCGACTCTCACACCGCAGTGTCCTACTTCCCTGGGTACAGCTGGTCGCAGGTGCGCTGCGCGGAGTGCAAGCACCCGCTGGGATGGCAGTTCGACAAGCTCGTCGCGGGCCGCGTGAACCCCGCCGTGGCAGCTGCAGCTCAGCGAGCCAAGGCCGCGGCCAAGGACCCTTCCAGCGCGACGAGCGCGGCCGCGCCGCGCCCCGCGGATCGTCGCATCATGACGGCGCGCCAGCACTCTCCAGCCGCGGAGGATGCGGCCATGGCGCCTCTGCGTGGCTCCTGCGCTGAGCTCACGCAGGGGTTCTGGACCTACGAAGTGTGCCACGAGCGCGAAGTGAACCAGTTTCATGTCAAGCCCGAAGTCGGCGTCCAGGTTCGGCAGAGCAGCTCTGCCAACGGCGACGGCGGAGGCTCCACTCCGCAGGCGGTGCGGGACCCGTCTTGGTCGCTGGGCACCCGAAGCTCCAAGGCGCGGCGCCACAGGGAGAGCACGAACCCCAAGTACTTCACGTCCCACTTCTTCGACGGGGGCCAGCACTGCGACGAGACCGGCAAGGGGCGTCAGACGGAGGTCCAGTACCTGTGCTGCAACGGCGTGCACAACGCCATCATCGCGGTGGACGAGCCGGACGTGTGCTCCTACAAGGTGCAGGTCTGCATTCGGGGGGCCTGCGAGGGACCAGCCCGCGGCCGCCGCCAGCCGACGTTGGAAGTGGCCGCAGAGGCAGGCAGCGCACGTTGGGCAGCGGCAGTGGCAGCGGCAGCGGCAGCGGCAGCGGCAGCGGCAGCGCGGCGCAGCGGAGTGAGGAGCGGCAGCGGCAGCCAGCGCGGCTCGGTCTCGGTCAGAGATCCAACTGGGAACGCGCGGATCAGAGGCGGCTGGGGCTGCATCGGGCGTGGCGCCGGATTCACCTGCGGAGCCGCTGCCAGAGGCACCTGCTGGCGCGCCGGCGCGGTTCTTCGGGCTGCTCTGGCCATCCCTTCTGGGAGACGAAAGTGAAGCGCTCGCTTGGGTCAAGCGCGTGGATGTCTTCACGGGCTTCTCGTGAGGCGCGGTGCGGGCCTGCGTGATTCTGAGAGGGTTGCGTTTTGTTGCGGGCGGAGCCTGCGAACGATGCATACGCACGCCCGCTCAGCCGGCGGCCACAAGACCGCCGTCGAAGCGAGTGTCACGCGCGTCGTCGCTCTTGCGCCCGTTTGCCTGCACCCCCCTCCCCCGCTGGCAGGTGCCATTCGTCGGCGCCATCGCGGGGCAGAGCCAGCGGATGCAGTCGAAAGGGCACCGGTTGCCGTGCACTTGCCGCGGCGTGTCAGGCACAGCCGGGCCGCCTGCGCCCTGCCCAGGCCGGCAGCGATGGGAATGGGATTCGAGCAGTCCTGCGAAGCGTCTATCCTCTTCGACGGGTGGGAGACCACGTCCTGCGGCAGCTACGTCGGCGCTGTCATTGCAGTGGTTCTTGTTGCCGTGCTCCGCCAGGCGCTTGCGGCGCTTCGCCGCGGCCTAAGGTCGCGGGCGAAGGCGTCCCGGGTGACCCTCCGAGACGAGGACGGCGCTGAGAGTTTGGTGCCGATGAGCCCGGGGGCCAAGGGGGCGATCCAGCTCGCATCAACTCACGGGGTTCCCCGAGATGAGGATGCGCTGCTTAGCAGACGCAAGCCCGGGCTCATCGCCGACTACCGCAGCCATCCCGCGGTTGCTCGCATTGCCGTCGCTGTGGATGCGGTGCTCGCCCTCGCTGTCGAGATAATCGGCGCGTTCAACATGCTGATTCTGATGACCATGAACTGGGGTTTGTTCCTCGGCGTCTGCGTTGGCGAGGTCGTCGGCATGGTCATTTTTGACCCAGCAGTCCCGATGTCGGACTGGCAAGCCAGACTTGCCGGGGGAACGGGGGACGTGGATACGTGCCATTGAATGGCGGCGGCTGCTTCAACTTGTGTGTGCATTGTGCGGCCGGTGAAGCCGAATCTGAGCCAGTGCGTGCGCTTCCGAGCAAGTCCAAGCCTGACGGGGAGCGGTTGCTGGTCCACTCTGTCGCACGGAAGCGAGCCCTAACCCCGCCGGCTTGCTGGGCCGTGCGCGGGCGGGGCGCGGCAGCTCGTGCGTCGGCGACCCGACGCTCGTCCCCGCGAACCCCGCCCGTCGAAGCCTCGGCCGGAAAGGAAGCCGCGCAGCGCCACGCTCGTGCGCGAGGGCGGAGCAGCATCGAAGGTCGCCCTTTGGGAGGGGAACCGGGGGGCGGGCCGTGCAGCCATTGGCGCGGGAAGCGCGGCTCGGGCGACCGACTCGCCCCTCGAGCGATTGCCTGCCACTGTTGTTTTGCACGGCCATTCCGCACTGCAACGCCAGGAGCGGCCGGCTGCTGACGGCCGCCCGGGCGCGCCCCGCGCCCCCCCCCGCCACCCCTTGCTCCGGCACAAACCTCAACTTGGTCGCTCTGAGGGCGACCGGGCAGGGGCAGGCGGCGCCTCTTGGGCCAGGGCGGGGGCGGGAAGGGCGCGAAGCGGCGGGACGTCCCGCTCTGCCGCCGCTCGG